>JAQGBY010006021.1:0-13717 GCA_034698785.1 Mycogona germanica
TAGTGGCGAGTTTTAGAGTCATTTCTGTAGTGTTGCCACAATCACTGGCAGAGAATCTGCCAGGATCATGACAATACGTCATTCTCAGAATCTAGTAATTTCAGTAATCGGTATCAGCAATCAGTAATTTCAGGTATGGGATCAATAGATCACAAAATGTGGCAAGAAGGTCTCATTATTACGATGAAATAGAAGCAGTTATTTTAACGGTAACTCGTGAACAACATTACGAGTATACAGTAGGGCTCTTAAAAAAACGTCCACCACATATTTTAGCAGATCTTCTCAAATGATTTATCAATTTGCTTGAAATTTTGTACATGGCAACCTTGATACTCCTTAGCCATTTTAGTATGTTCAGTTTTTCTACACCTAATAGGAGCCTGCCTCACAATTCCCTTCAGAATACGAGCCACATGGTGGGGATCCCAAACGGAGCTATAGTAATCAAGCAAAGGTCTGTCCAAAGAAAAGAAGCGTACTGACTTAACGTTACTTGGACACTCTTCAAAACACTTTGGACAAACCTAAGCCTAGCATTCGCTGCAGCAGTCATATTTTGTATCTGGGTTTTCCATTATATGAACTATTTTTAAGCAACCGCCCCGGTGGGAAGTTCAGGACAAATACTGGATTTCATTGCCAGCAGGCTATGGAATTGAGACTCTAGGTCCACGCGTTGCTAAAGGGAATCGTTGACACTATCTATTGATGACTTAATTGGTGGTGCATATAGGCAACTTCTAAACTCCTTATGACGTAGAAAGCGCCGACGACGTGTCTTTGATCGTATTTTTAGCAAGAGATAATTATAGAACGCCCGGAGATAGAAAGGCATCAATACAGAGTAGGCAAGTATTGTACCGTAGATGATCCAATAATTACAGCAGTAAAACTGGAGTTTAGTGAGAATGATGAAGCAATCACTTATTGATAAACTCTAAAGGATGCGAAACCATAGTTTACTATAGTTAAGTCAAAACCATATGACTGCATTGCAAATTGATAGATTGCCTGCTGTGATTAGGTAATCAGATTTCTAGGAATAAACTGTCAAAAGAATATACTAGAGTGAGTCTAGGAATATACTGATGTACAGTTTATTCCTAGAAACCTGAATACCTAATCTGAATATCTAACGTGAATGCCTGAATGAAAGAAATATGAAATGACACGCTCAATTAAATATTGTGCATCGGAAGTAATTGTCAACTGATCTTAAAAACTCAGTTGATAATCTTTCACTCATACTAGAGCGAAAATTGAACAAAATAAAATGTTCAATCAAATGCATTTCGCCTTTATACGGGGGAAACTCCTTAGAATTTCTTGATTATTCTTAGTGAATTCTTATTGAAATGTTATCTTAAGTAACGAAAATACGAGGTAATTTAAAATGGATTACGCCATATTACTTACATCGCTACGGTTAATTGCATTTTAACTGCCCAAGACTATGGCAAACCATATCCTCTTGAATTACATGTTTTTCTAAGATTTGTTGATTTAACGATTTCATTTATGCAAGGATGCAAGGACAGTATCTCTATTCGAAGTTGCGCGACTTCGAATAGAGATACTACACTTTTTAGACATGTAAATCCGGGAGTATGTCGCCGAAACTAGCGCGATCTTCCAATGCAGTGTGCGGCTTTACCGCACGGTGACGTGGTTTCAAAAAGAGGCTCCAAAGCAGGTGATAGAAGTTATCTCCAAATCAGTTTCAACGTCAGCCTACGTGGGCCACACAGTCCCGAGAGTATTTAGAACGAGACACCACTGGTTGGTTGTTGCCTTGCATGGCAACTCCAAACAGAAATCGTGAAAGTCGTGCAACTGTTGCCTCGAGTCCTGGACGATGTAAATGGCCTTGTCCAATATGTTCATTCAAGCCAATATGTACGTAGCCAGATTTATGAAAATACGAGTAGTTCATCAATAATCCAGATGCCCTGGGAAATATTTACGACTATGTCATTTATGTCGTTTGACGCGATCAAGTTGAGCTCACCCGGATCCATCATGGCACCATTATAGCAGAACGAACTGCACGTACGGTAAATTTTTCTTCATCTCCCCAACGGCGTAACTTTCGATAGCATAGTTAATGCCACCTTGCGAGGGCGGGTCAATAATGTCTCCGCGCTTTCTCACTGACCCAAGAAAAGCAACTGTCACGTTTCAAAATTACGAACGTTTGGATTCTTAAGAATACGTCCAATTTACGAATCCTGGCGAACCTCATTACGAGAATTTGCAGACACGTTTTCAGAAGCTCAGCTTATTTTTGTAGATGTTATTTATTTATTGCGTTTGGAACCTTCTAATTCTTATTTTGATTTGAGTAACATTGAAACAAATCGTTCGATGTACAAAACCGTCTCGAGATTAATCGCTCATTTCAAGTCATCTGAAAACTGCTTAGGGTGACTGGAAAGCCCAACTTGCAATAATGCACACCTGACGAGCCATCACCTTTTCTTCTCCTAGAACAGGTTTGATTGAGGAAAAGTTTCAATCAGTTCCATTGACAAAACGTTACAAATACAGAACAACACATATATCATTTAGGTCATATAAAAGATATATTCGTACAAAGATTCGTATAAAGATTGTATTAAAAAATAATAAGGTATGGCCCGGGGGTTGTACCTAAGATTAATTAAAATCTGTGCATGTACACTTGAATTACCTTATGAGAACGACAATGTAGAAAATGACAGACAATGCAGCTAGAAGATACTCTAGTACTTTCTTTGAATGTTCAGACCACGGTTCAGAGATCTTATTCCGAGATCAATAGTCGAAGCAAACGAAGCATGCGGCCTTTTGCTAGGTTACATTCGGTGAGCCGGCGCAATTTATCAGTATAGGCAGCAAAGTTCTTTATGTTTATAGTAATTTATATCATACTACTTTTGATTGTTTTGGTGCTGCATATGCGTTCATTGATTTTCTTGTATTTATGCAATTTTTTGGCAGAAAAATAACTCAGGCCAACGGTGATGAACAAACCGAATTAATCGATTATTGGTATTCATGCTGCGAGCAGTCCCGATAGCTGCGCCAGACAATACCTATTAGAAGACAACAACAAATAGAAGAGTTGAAAAAAATTCACAAGTTCCAGTCCAAAATCCGTTTAGATAATAGACCACACGAGGCACGAGAGAAAAGAAAAAAGTTTACGATCCGGTGATGTCAGTTTGGATTATCTCATCGCGCCGGGTGGTCTATTGAAATGGAAGAGAGATCCATACCTGTTCATAGCTATGGTGGGAACGAGTATTGAATTTCATATGAATAACATAATACCCTAATGGGGTTGCCAGCGGCCCTTCAACGTATGACCAGTTTTGTTTGGAAAGCTTTTACGCTTTTAAGCTCTAGGGCAGTTCAATTCTACGTTTTTCTGGAACCAAAAATATTTACCAAACTTTTGCGCAGCTGTTTCGTATCTACGACGCCAAATTATCTCGAGACCTCTCTGGCAATAAACGGGGGCCAGTTGAATTACTGGTGCGGACAATGAAGATCAAATACGACATGATTCACAAATGCCACAGCACCCATTGAATTAAATCTCAAATTTTAGTTTTAAAAAATGAAACTAACAAATATTGCATTGCAATTCTTCTCTATATACATAAATCTCGGTTGAAGATGCTGAGCGAGACACTCCAACCTGGTACCAGCCTAGAGCATCGTCATCGAATTCCGCCAAATATCTGCGTGTGCTAGCACAGGAAAGAGGGAACATACCGCATTGGCATATTGCAGAGTGGATGAGCAAGCCGAGCACCTTCGTGTAAATATATGGGTGTCCAATCTGTGGACATTTTTCGATCAAACGGCAGAAAACAAAATTGCAAATCCAATTTATCGGTAACGCCAAAAGCACTTTCTGTCTATAGTCCAACGCTTCTCCCACTTTCACCGCGTGTCCCGTGACCTCTGATCAGTTGGCAACGCAGATAAATATCGGGTGTTTCAACCTTTTGCTAAAATTCTCAGTAACTTGGGCTTCCAAATGCCGGGCACCAAAGAAGCCTTCTACATTGATTCACCTACATGGGGAACTACGTAGTATTCGCAGCATAGCTCAATAAATAATGATCATATTATACATGTACTGTACTTGTTATTGTCACGTAGGCCATAGCGCTTGCGCAACCGACAAAGTCTGGCGGATATTATTATTATTATTTTTTAGTTCACATGTAATATCACCACATGATTTACATGTAATATCACCACATGAGATTCAGTTTCGATCCGATTTCAGGTCAAACAATTAGGCAGACACGTGACACGTCTCCAGGCAAATGATTTAATTAAGATTATTCAATGCATGTTACTGGCATGGCACCAGGTTGCGCAACCTGCGGCCATATTCATACTAAATTAAGGAATTTTGGAAGCAGCGGTGAACCTGAAGTTGAGTTAATATTATTCCGATAAAAATCTACGAGGGTATAAGCAGATCAATAGAATCAATTTGTAGCCGTGACGATCCACTTAAACATTACTTGTGTAAGTCGCATAATCAGATAATCTCATAAGCTAGACTACCCTTATTTAATTATTTCTTCCGCCACCATACACATGTTGAACAAGGTTGATTGGAAATCGCAAATCGCTGCTTGTTTTGTCGAATGAAAATTGACATTGACAGACAACAACGTCGAATTGAGAATGGCTCCAAACGGTAAAAGGTAATATGGATTTTCATAGCACGGCTCATGCTTTTCTGAGGCATGTACACGAGCGCACTTAATATAAGAAAAAGTAAGTGGAAGTTGAAGACATTTTCGGAATTCGTCATACTTTTAGCGATTGCGAATATGGATCTCTACCATAGTTAGAAGAGCGAAAAGCAGTCATTCAGCAGCAATATATTCCCAAGCCCCGCTTCCAAATAAAAAACTTTACAGAAACATTTAATGGCTTCTGGGAGAAATTATTTGACAAACTGTTAAGTTTGACCAGTGCTAAATCGATTATTTAACACATTGTAAACAATATTTTTGTGAAAAATATCAGAAATACGAGAATGTTAAATCGAACCTATGCACCCTTTCAAAAGAAATTCTGGAATTAATTTCAGATTTGACATAATGTTGGTCTAGCGCACAGTCTGCCCACTGATCAAAAGACTATGGAGTCGAACCAGAATCAATTCACAAATGGGACAAGGATGGACAGGACACGGTGCTCGGGGTTCTGAAGTAAAGATGCTGATTTGTCTCATGCCATAAAATATTTCGGTCTTGCCACCCACTATGAACTTTGAACTGAATAACCTTTCACCGCACGCTCATCCACCTTCCTAGTAGATGACTCAATTATTTCCGATTGCATACGATGATCTCAGGAAGATTGTGTGGTTCGAAACATGCTCGTACAGGGTAATAAATTTGCCCACCAGCTCATGCTCACGGCGGTAATATAGAAAAATTAATCTGCGATCTAATCGGACATATCCAATGGGAACACGGCAATTGATTACATACTAAACATGGAATGACTTTCGTACTTAGCATGATGCTCTGGTGGCCCGAACAAAATGTAAAGACATTCACCTGCACTCGTCGAGCTATTAGAACACGAAGCCTCGGACTAAATTGGAATTCCTCGTACGAGAGCAGTTTCGCCGCGAAGACAGAAACATTAATTCGTCACTCAAAAGTGTAGACGTGGACTCGTATTTAAAGCATTAAAGAAACATTGCGTACCAAAAACAAACATAGCGTAACATGTCAGCATATACAATGCACTTGTGCTGTTTGATCTGCTTATTCAAACAGACGTTAATTTCCAGCCAAATTAAGATTGCATAAAAATAAACTAGAAATTGGACTGACGTCATATATGCAAGGAATACGTGTAATTCGTCGTGACGTTGTATGAGGGTAATAATTGTGGTTTGTTGTTACATCATTGGCCACGTTGTAGATTCGGTGTTTTAATACCGGCACCTAGCTATATTTGTCCCAAATATGAATTGAAATAAAAATATTAAATTATTTTTTAATTGAGTTCCCCACTCTATTCCAAACTGTCCCAACCATATCCCAGAAATAGCCGAGTATCGTAATTGTACGACTCGTCGTAGCTCAGTCGGCATTGCGACTGACTGTGACGCGGCGGTCCTGGGTACGATTCCCGGTGCGGGCTCTCGATAATTTCGATCCCGGGTTACTGGTGAAAATGTGCCCCTCGCACAGTGCCTATACACCAAGAGGGGTACAGAAATACCTGTAGCGCAGTGACTACAGTGATAGGAAATACAAATTTTAAAAAATACCGCGACAATTCTATATATTAAGAGCATCACGTCAATCGCAAATGTTTGTAGAGCAAGCTGAAAACAAAACCAATCAACTTCAAAATCAATTTATACATTATTTTCGCATTTAATATTTATGTCATGCATATGATGATGTTGACGGTTGCACGTGTGTTTATTTGCAGAGCGGCTTCAGTTAGCTGTACACAATAAAAACATCCGTTAATATGAAAACGTGTTTGTTTGGTCGCTGATACTGTTGTGATAATACACCATTCCATTCGGATTACGAACCGTTTGTGATGCTCGCAGGAGGGGCTGCACTGAACCAATGATAAATGAGAGCAACGACACGTCTACGTTCGAATCAATTGGTTATTGTCAACGCTTTTTGCGTTAGCTAAAGCCCATTGCTGTTTCGCCTGTCGTTTGCAATTACAAACCCCCATTTGTTTCTTTTACTCACTTTACTCACCAAATAAATGTCCCATGACAAACAAACGAGTACATTGTAGGGATGCAGTCTTTTTTAAACGACGCATATTTTGTTCCCAAAGACTGCCAAGAGAAGTGTTAGCGGAATTACTTGACTAATGTCAACGAACGAACAAAAAATGTTGACCCATGAACAAAGGCCACCATTTTATCAAGTATCAAAACGCTACATGGCATAAAATGATGATCACCACATAATATTTACATCTTCATTAAGAAACTTATTTCCATTGCAAATAAAAATTACTTAAATTTATGGATATTTGATTTAATCAATGAATTACATGATAAACGTCACAAGTGCACAGTCACCATAATTTCATTTCTGCCGTTAATCCATACAGCGCCTGGACATTAGCAACCCGATTTCACAAACTGCCTTACTTTTTGTTTTCTGTTTTATTTTATTTATTCTGTCGGAATGAACGTCTCGTTTCACACTAAATAGTTAATTTACGCACAAGCGGGAAATTGCAATTCCTTCCATGTGGATCTATGCGCACGGACGATCATCGAAGTGTTGTTGCTCGACCATTTATTGCGAACCGAGTTTATGTAAAGTCGAGGGTTGCTACTAATGAAACCATGCCTTCGAGGAGACGTTCAAACGTATCGGGTTAACGAGAAACTCGAGTAATGAAGCCACATAGGCGGACCTTATGATGGAAAAATTGCTCAAGTAACTCTGTTCTTTAAGCTAATGTGCTATTTGATCGTATTTCAGAATATAAAATGAATACCGTAGAAAGGTTCTTGATTATTGGCTTATAGGCCGACTATCGTATGCCGGTTTCGCGTTGTCCCTAGATGGCGCTGCTTTTAGTTCTATAGCAGGTGACAGTTGCTGTCAACTGGCGTACTCCAACGATTACGTTAGTCAAGATACCTTTCCATATTGATCCACAGATCATTATTGTTAGTTAATCACAATACAGTATCTCATTAACTAATTCTTGGATTATTAAGGAAAGTGGTCATTAAAGGGCACGCACGAATACCACGATACAAACAGATTTTCTGACCACGTCGGGCACTTGTTTGCGTTTTACGTTACCACGAAAACATGTCGCCGCGGTGGCTTATAGCCGAAAACTCCCATGGGTGCTTCAAATAGATCAGCGAGCCACATGCTCAATTATGCTAATGTACAGGTATTACCAGTTTCAACAGAAAGCTAATTACCGCAGCACAGAATGGGTATGACCAAAAGAGGCACTTTATACGTACTATACAGTATTTATTAAATATATGGGTAGCCATTTCGAGTTGAGATATCTGATACTTTCTTAAGAACTTGATACGAACACTTGTAAATTGATTTTACACAAAAATGTGGCAGTGATCATGATTTCTAATTACCGCCGCACAGAATGGGTATGACCAAAAGAGGCACTTTATACGTAGTATACAGTATTTATTAAATATATGGGTAGCCATTTCGAGTTGAGATATCTGATACTTTCTTAAGAACTTGATACGAACACTTGTAAATTGATTTTACACAAAAATGTGGCAGTGATCATGATTTCTAAAAATCGATTTAACTTACAGTTTACATTACACGGTATATTGTTTGTGCTCATCAGCACAAGACCATCAAGAGTGACTAAAAAATGAAAAAAAATGCTCCCCTCAATTAAATATTGTGCGCTTAAATTAAGGAGTAAAAGAATCCCCCACAGCTGGGAGCAAATTAAGATGAAGATCCGCCAGTGTACTCATACCAACCTTTTGGATGGCCTCTATTTTACAGATTATTAAGAGACTTAATTAGTATATGATAGATTTAATTAGAGCGATTCCCTTATTAGTGTCGCGCAAGTCGCCAGTAATAAATACGCTTTTGGAAAACATAATCTAGATGCGAAGCAACGGCGAACTCACGTACACGAGTACATGCCTATGCTGACGGCTTAGTATACTCTGTAGCTATAGATACACACAGTGCCATCGTCTCCATGCCTCTTCTTAGTCTTCTGCAAGCTGATGTACGAGCTCCTCTTTCAGTAACGCTCAACAGTGTGTCTTATTTTTTTCTTCAATTTCAGATGGCTATCTTCAGCGTACAACGAGGCCCGTTCGAAAAAGATTTCTATCAGTGCGTCACCTATGGATTCTACACGCACAAAGTGGGTATTACAAAAGTATACAAGCAATGCTGAATGCACAAATACAGCAATAATTTATTATTAGTGACATATCTGAATCCTTGCGTTTTTAGACCGTCCGCATTTATTTATTGGCCGGCGTGCAATTATGACAACTAAAACGATTAATACGAGTAATATAATATAAATAATGTGCATGTAATACGCATGAATTCCAACATACAGAACATGTATATAATATGCGAGCGCGTATTGGCATATAAAATATGGATAAAGCAATTCCTGAAAAAAAAAATGTAATTTCGCAAATATTTCTAGAACGGGGAACGAGCATATACACGATGCACCAAGGCATTCCCAAGCAAAATGTGACACTATATAAAATAAATTATTATATTTTTGAAATTTTGTATATGGCGATCTTGATTTACACAGTATATTCGAATATCCAACACGTTAGCTACATTAGAGTGACGTTTCAAAAATCATCTACTGCAGAAGCGATATGTAAAAAATCAAGTGTACAAAAATGGTATTCAACAAGGACCGTTCGGCTGTAATTATTTGAGGAGATAAGTTCCAGAGAAGACTGGGTTTGGTGTGACAACATTGATCAGGATGAAGAAGTTATTTTAAGCCAGGAAAACGATGACATCGACCACAACAAGAAATTTCAAACAGACTAAGAATGTCATCATCTGTATTTGACTGAAATGTATCGGGACAACGCAACAAACAGATGATGCCAAGAAGATTGAGTGTCTGGAACGAACAAAAAGGAATGTAAACCAGGAAAACACAAAAAAGCCTATGTGATTGAGAAAGGATAACATTTCGAAAACAAATGAAATGGTCAATATGTTCGTATATCATTGCTCTATTATGAAGGGAAAAAATGCATGAGATTCGATAACATGTTTCAGAAGTAATGATCACGTATTGTTTTGGAAAACTCTGCAAAAACTCTGAACATGAATTAACAAACATTTAACTTTTCCCTTTCAGTGGCAAGAACAATTTTACACGACCATCAGTCTCATATTTATGTTCATCATTCCGCTGTTCACCCTCGTCACGACATATATCTGCACATTCTGCTCCATAGCAAGTAAGCGATATTTTTCATTTTGCGCGATTTCATTCGAATAATGGGCTTCATTCGTGTTTTGTTAAATCCTCCAGAGATTAGTGCTTAGCATGAAGCACTTTCAACGTGTTACAATATTAAACGCAATCTGAATAAATAAGGAATGACCGGGGAGGTTTTGTGTTTAACCACTTTAGAACGCGATGCATTCATTATAAGACACATTTTCGTCTAAATCGGATCAAGCCATCAAAGATCGTTATAAAAATGTTAAGGCCTTAGAAGTTCCTGGCGTAATCTTGTGAAGTATTTTATAACGATCTCCGTGGTTTTTGGACAGTGTTGTTCGATTCGAATAAAATATAGACAACTTATGATTGAAACCCTATTACTCACTGACTGAAGCTCAGACACGTTTTCATTGCGAGGTTAAAATAGACCGTGGCGTCGACACCACGAAATCTTCAGCGATAAACAGAAAAATTATTTATAGAAGTAGGTAGGAGCCGATTATAGTAAATTAGTCAGATGGTTGGGGATTGCAAAACTACAATCGGCAACGAACATCGTTTAAAACATAAAAGTTTAACAATCTTCTCGAAGATAAATAAATAAAATTGAAATTTGCGAAAACACTTTTCTTTCAATTTTCTTTATCTTCGAGAAGATTGTTAAAAGCCGAATTTCTGATTGTAGTCCTGCAATCCTCAACCATCTGAGTAAGAAAAATGATTGCTTATTAAACGGGCTGAGTAACGCAAAACACCAAGTCATATTTGAAGATTTCATGATCATTTATGGACCCCAATAACCTATCATGTTTGTGATCACATTTTAATACCCTCTGTGAATGCAGGCAAACATTTTTCGTGCATCGCAAATAAATTCCGGTTTCCTTCTTCAGCTGATGCGCGCCCTACTTCTTCGGCCTAAACAATCCATTAAACATTTACCTGTGTCTAACCGCGGCTGATGAAGTTGGCGTTGCAGAAAAAAGAAGTTTTCGATCAGCTGCCCCCAAATAATTAGGCGCCAGACAAAAAAGTTCGCCGAACGATAGAGACGAATCAGAAGTTGTTTAATTAGCTGCTCAGTGAAAACTTGATTAGATGACGCAGAGATGGATGATTGTTAGGGTCATAAATCAAATGGTTTTTTTTCACACAGATTTGGTCAATTGTAATTTCCCACACAGGCACACATGCCCTGATAATAAAACCTAGATGAAGTTAGAAATCAAACTTGCATCACCTTTACATAGAACATGTTCCAGAGAACATCATTTTCCTCTATTTTAAAAGAAAAGGTCACTGCTAAAATTGTTCATCTGAAGCCCGCCGAAACGCAAATTTGGATAAACTGGGATTTATGGGTATGGATTGATTTCGCCAAACTAGTTTTACAATTAGCAAAAATTTATGAGATTCACTTTCCACATAAATTTCTCGCCTTCTGGAAACTGGCATCACTGGAACTGACATTTCGAAAGCTTCATTGGTTTCTGAATAAACAAACATTTTTCGAGCTTCTAATATGTGACACGGTTGTCAAATGCGATTCCTGTCGTGATCCATTATACTCGTCTGCCAATCGGGGACTTCTCAGAAATGCAATCATGGTTTGATATGGCTGCAGCGTTGCTCGCACGTAAGATGCTTCCAACATGTTTGAATCCAATATTTGGACAGTGGCTGTTAAATGATGGTACGCGCAAACTCTATTTGTGTTATGGAGTCAGGAAGACTGGGTTAATTTCTGTTTGCACGGAAAATGCTTCTACTAATTATTTTCAAACAACGTTGAGTTTCGTGTACTCCAACGCGCAATGCTATAGAGCAAATAGCACAATTTTGGAAATGGATTGAGTTTATCAACTAAGCTAAACATACAAAAGAATAAATGCAAAGAGACAAAAAAATAGTAGAAGACAGAATGTACTATTCGATTTCGAAAGGACTAGCGGACTCCCTTCGGAGACCAGCTGATGCTCACCATGTGGGGCTTGTAGGGGAAATTGAAATGGTTCAACGAAGAGATGCGAGATTTGTTAGCTGTAGATTTGGAAGAACTGACAGTGTCACAGACATGCTGTCAAAATAGGGTTGGGAGACACTGGAAAATCATAAGAGGGAGATCAGTTTAAGGTTGCTAGTCAGAATTCTGAAGGTGGATTGTAATGTTGATATCGGGGAAATTATGTGCCCAGCTCCTAATAGAAATAGAAGGGACCACACTAGAATGGTGAACGAGATTCAATGTGCATCTGCGTCATATTTTAACTCCTATTTCCCTAGAGTGTGTAGACAGTGGAATGGCCTGACAAGAGCCTCAAATCCCGAGCCTTTTAAAATAAATCCATTTCTGTCCCCAACTGGTCTTTCGACCCCCGCCATATGCCCCTCTCTTGGGGCTGCTTGCGGGTAAAAATTTAAATTTTTAATTTGTCACCATATGGCACCATAAGTTTGGGTCAAATAGCACTCAACAGATCGAGCATCTTCTCATTCCGTACTATATGGAATAAAGTTTGAAACTTTAAGACAAGATAATCGCAGTTGACGAGGGACGAAGTCGAATAGTTTGACCGCCACATCTCTAGTAGAATGTGAGAGAGTAAAAGGCCAAATACGGAGGAAGTGACGCTAAAGTGGCATCTTGGTCCCAGTCGTATTATGGATAATCTCGCAAGAAGTGACACGAGGCGTGAAAGCAGCATGACGTGGTGCAAAACGTGCTTTATGGTCAGCAACAGTTCCTCGCGAGTATTACACACACTTGCTGATCACTAGGCAAATGAGATTACTAAACTCTGACAGCCTTCATTGGCATGCACTTCGACACTCGGGCCTGGGGTCCATTTCTCACTGTCAAACTGGGAAATAAGGGACGATATGGAACGGTGCACTCCTGAGTCCACCGTCCAAAATCAAATTGCTTTTCCCTACGATTTTTTTTAAAAAGGCGCCTCGGGAATGTGCACTTTTTATTGATCAAACCTACAACACAACAGAGAACAATGCGACAAAAGAAATCTTTTTTACCAGAGTGAAAGGTCGGGGAATGCAGGTTCGCTGTTTTCGTACATTCAAAAAAGATCATTTTTCAAAGCGTCATTGTCTGTTGACGCTGAACACCACACGAAGCCACAGATTCGTCTGGTATATATCCATCCTCCAGGAACCACATGTCCACATGATGACGACGGAATACGATATATCAATTTGTAGCTTTTTACGTTATCCCAATATTATTGTCATAACAAGCCAAGTTGGAACACTTCTCTTCCGATCAATTTTTAGTGGGAATAATATTGCGCGAAGCGTTTAATTTAAGAAAGATGTGGCTTCAGGTCGACGTTTTAGGAGGACAAATGCACTGTCAAGGGTTTATATATTAAAGGCGCCCATGTCAAGAATTAGATTCATATGTGGACCCAACCGGCGTGTAATAAATTGGGTAAAATAACTGTTTGCTTGTTTGCGTCCATGTATCGTATAACAATTGCTCCAATGTCAACGCAAGGAGGAAAAATTGGATGTCGAGGACAGACATCATATTTCAGCGCTCTTCTTTAGAAGATATTCAACATTTCTAATTTGTAGCGAAATTGTAGTAGCTGTGCCATTTCCTCGTTCCCATATGTCTTTCTTCAACCACAATCTTAATGTACGACTCGTCGTAGCCCAGTTGGTTTAGCGACTGACTGTGGTTTCGGCGGTCCCGGGTTCGATTCCCGGC
>JAQGBY010006022.1:0-13717 GCA_034698785.1 Mycogona germanica
CCACCGACTCCGGCCTCCCCCAAGCGGGATTACAGGAACGCGCCACCGATCCCAGCCGATAGAAACAATCACAAAAGCTGCTTTTACATATTACTATAAAATATGTTATTCACTGCGCCAAAACTAAAAAAATGCTTTAATATTGGGCATTATTTACAAAGCAATGACAATTATTTGCAGTAAATCAATTTCATCATTGAGTTTCGCAAAATAAAATATCTATAATTTTATATTGACATTTTTATAACCAGCATATTTTTTTTAAAATTTGTGTGAAAGGTACTGGAATGGCGGCACTTTTTAAATGACAATAAATTCTGCCTCATTTACAGATTCATCACATACTGCAGACAAACTTTTACTATTAAAAAATAAATGTGGTTTTAATTTAGTGGGAAATTTATTAAGAACGGAATTTCATACCTTTTACCGGTATTAATGAAAATCGAGATAACGCAAGGAAATAAAATAACAATTTGAAGCCGGAAAAATATTATGTAGCAAGCTAAAAAATTACGAATAGTTATTAAATCAACAATTATGTCTTTGCCTTCCGACAAATTAGGAATAACTTATTTCTATTACGTTTTTTGATTCTCATGATGAAAATGCGAACACAATTTGTTTTGAGTTTTCGACGATTGGATCTTTTTGTATCGGATTTCACAAGCATTGTGTCGGCCAATGAAAAAACGTTACACAATCCTAGTGCCAGCACTTCTTCAGGATCTATGGGCCACGGTGAAAACGGTTTGGTTAACTTCTGCGCTAACACCATTTATCTCTATTTTCCGGTAGCAAACTTTCGTTTTTGGCAAAAATAACCCATCTCCCCCAACACACAAAGACCCGACAAAAAGATATTCCCGCCCAAGATACAAACACTTCCGCTCTCGGGGTATCTGGGACTTCCGTTTAGTCGTGCGATCACACTAAACGTTAAGGTTTTATTTTGTCAACAAATAAAAAGTGTTCTCGACACACCAACCATGATGACGAAATTATTTTACTCATAATTGTGCGGCGTCGATCATGTCAAATAATTAATATATCCGTGAGAACCTTAGTTACACAAATTAGTCCCTTTCCTCGAAAAGATTCGATTAAGTTCGAGGAAACTTAATTTCAGAATATGAGTTTATGTTGTAGCAAGTGTAGATAACACACGCACGATCAGCGCACCACTATAATAAAAGTAGTGCGGTCATGGTCGCACGAGTCGCACCAGTTTCGAGTAGATCAATTTGAAAAAGCTCATAGTGGTGAGAGGGCTTCTGTTCGGTCATCGCTAATAGTAGGAATGCGTTGGACATCGTTGGTCAGGTTTACAGAATCGGTCGAAAGACCTACAGCGATCGCGAAACATACCAAACTCGTTGCGGTGTCCTGAAAAATTCCGGAAATTTCTGTCTTCGGCTCAAACAGCGAGCGTCAATTGTGTTCGAAAGTGTGCATGTGGAAAACACAGTTGAAGTCAAAATCGAACATCCGGTTCATTTCCAAAATGTCGCTTCGTAAAAGGTGGACGGTTACAAAATGAAAGAGTTGATCCAAAAGAGTCCCGAGATAATCTTACAATGATGACCGACAGGGGCGCTGTTGTAATACGAATTAAGTATTTTATCAAGTTGGAAATCAACTTTTGGCGACTGCAAACACAGATCCCATTTATGTTTATTTTATTTTGATTCAGAAAAATGTTTTTACTTATTTGAAAACGTGAACCAATTCCAGGAATTCCATCTCGGAAATAAGAACCTGAATACGATTAATTTAACATTTTAATTGCGAAAACAATTATTTTTAAACGTCTTCCTTTTTTGCGCAGTGCTCACTCTCCGATGCGGTCTTCCTGATGCTTCCGAATCCGATCTCTAACATTTTGGTTCTCAAGTCAACACCACCGTTTTCCTGCATAGATCCGGTGTAGTGAGTGATTGCCTGCGTACACGGGGCAGACCGCAGCCATTTCAATAGTCTCGGCTTTCCGCATACTGCGTTGACACTTTAACTTGCCTCTGACGGCGTTGGTCGCATTTTCGCTTTCGACAGTCGCCATCGTTTGGTATCACTTGAATATAAACAGCGAATTTCCCCTGCTGAGAAAAACACCAAGAGTATTTTATGTGAAACACGAGTGTCTATGTTTTTCCTAATTGAAAATGGGCGTGGACACACACAAACGAATTTAAATTTGATTCTTATCTGTATCAAATCAAGAATAACCCATTTAACTTCGACAACAACAAAGATCAAATAACGTGTTATTAAATAACCAGCAAATATTGATTCAAGCTTGTCTAATGGCTAATCCTGAAAAACACATTTCTGATGTAATTTAGGCTAATGAGGGTTTCATATTGCATACCGAGAGAAAAATGGGAGTATGTTTGAATTGGGCGGACAATTCTTTAGATTCCAGGTCGGGTTATCTATTGATTTAATATATATATCGATTAATCTGTCCGCGTTGTTCAGTTATACGAACGGCATAACGAAATTGAATAAAAATTGAGCTGTAGATAGTTCAGCAAATTTTTAGTCGAGTGCAGGTTATTTCAGTTCTCGATTTTGTGTATTTCTCGAGATATCGAAAGTTGAAGTTTTAAACATTGCCATCGCTTCGCCGGAAAATTCCAATATGACGTCTCCACTTGACCAAAATGACGCTGAACATTCGAGCGTCAATCATGTGCTGCCATTGATATACCAACGACATTTTCCACACTAGATTTCGAATTTCTAAATAATATTAGTGTATAATTATTATTATTACTTAATGTTTTATTAGATGGTTGAACAGAATAAAGGCTTCTGGTTTAGCAATTTGATTGGATGAATATTTCAAAATATTTTTCAAATAAGGAAACTTTGGATTTTCTGGTTTTCCAGGTCAGAGACAACGCCGTTCCAAAACTGTGAGCTATCTGGTGAACAATTTCAGTGTAAAATCTAATAAAAGATTGTATGATTTTCATTTCATAGGAATTGAGCGCGTCCAAACAAATCGCATTACGCACGCAAGAAGTGACAGGCAGATAAGAAAAATAGTTTCTCGCGGTCAGTTCCATTGATGTAGTCGCCTGAAACCATAAGGATGGTCCGGTCACAATATGGGATGAAACGGGGCTTGTTTTTTTTTGCTGGCGTGATCCAAACTGGCGGAAAACCACCACTCTCTTCTCTACCCCCACCCCCTCCCTTTGTACGACTAATGGTGTCTAGTCTTTTCGCTGCGAATTTATTTTACACGATGTCGCCTGCAGCGAAAAGCCATTTGTTTCTCGATTTCGTTTATGGTTCCATTTGTTGTTTAACGAAAAAAAAAAATGAGATCGGTTTTATCGAATCGAAAACAGATAACCTTTGTGCTGCTGTTGTGAGGACGATTGTGCCTTTTGCAATATGTCAGCAGTCGCCATTTGTTTCGCCACATTCACAAACACGGCAAATTTAAACTTCGTTTTCAAGATCGATACACTCTTCTTTGACTTGGGTAAAAAATGAATCAAGGAAGTGGTATTGCAACTGTCAAAGTCAAATGCTCTTAAAAGATTACTAGGTTTGAGCATTCATGCAAGCGCGTACTTCGAAAGAATTACCTCTTGAATTAAAATAACGTAATTTGATTAAGGTAGTTTTAATTGTTTTTTTCTTAATTAGGTGTTCGTATCAGAAGTAAGAAACACTCGTATCATTGATGTTATGAATTGTAGTCGTTTGTGTTGATTCCCTCCTCCGCTAGGTTCTCCACAGTCACGTTGCCCTTCTTGATCGCACAATTGATGATGTTCATTTTTTTGTTCTGCAATTGTGCGCTGATGGTTAAACGCGTTGACTTCTGAACGCTCGGATTCTCTATATTTTTTATTTACATCATCAGGTCGCGAGTAACATCTTTTCTAAAGTCTCATTTTTATTTGCAGAGTTTGGCGCTTTTCCGGACCTCATGCATGTCTGATGAAGTCAATCTGCCATTTATTGGCGAGCTCTGTGTACACACAACAAGGCCTATGGTGGCAACGATAGCGACCAACCAATTTATGCATTTTTTCGAAATGGGCTCCTGAGACCACGTCACATTGAATATCGATTCCAACCGAGTTTAAGACAATTATCACAATCGTATTTTATGAATATTATTTGTTTGCTTAACCTTTAAACTAGTGGGTTCAGTATGTTGGCTGTTATAGGTTCGATTCCCGGCGCGGTCACTAGTTAATTACATCTTAGTGTTTGTTGACGGTGAGTTACACTAATGCAGGTTAAATTGTATAGTAATATTTCTGAAACAAAAGGTGATGAGGCAAAGGGGTCATTATTTGTAACGTTGATTTCAGTTGTGAAAAATGGTATGCAGGTGAATAACTTGCAGGTGGGGTCTCAGGTTGGGAAAGGTATGTAAAGGGACTGTATAAATGGAACCAAAGTGCATGGAACTACAGTGTACTATAACAGAGTCAAAGAAAAATCAGCATTGACGTTAATAAAATATACAGACACAATCTCGCCTTTGGATTTGGAAATAAATAATATATTCATTAAAATAAATGTTGAAGCAGCTTGTATCGCGGAATCACACGGGCCGGGCCCAGACATACAACAATGAGTTCCAGACGTCGTATCGTGGTATCATTGTCTGCGAACGACTTGGAAACCAACTTCCTGAACTCCATTTTTACAGTCTAAAAATCTGGACCAAAATACAACGAAAATGAAATTGCAAGTGGTTATGAAACCTTGTTAGAATGACAGCTTTCTAGCCTCAGGATAATTTTGCCTAGCCTAGGTCTGACCTAGATAGGGATATTTAACGTGTCCTGATAATGGAATATCACTTGCCCTAAAAATTTCGAAGGTGCAGGCCGGAATCGAACCCACGATTCGGACAGAGAAGGAAATCGTGTTAACCACTACGTCACTCAAGTCCTCTAAATTAATATTTTTTGGCAAGCATCGGTAAGGACTCAACTAAATTTATGAAATATCTGATAGAAGATCAACATAACTTACTTAGATATGAGGTTCCTGACCGTGTTTTTAAAAATGATATTTGATAAAATATGACAAGGATTCCATGTCTTAGATATTTAAATCGTTTTACACTCCACTCGCCCCCTCGCACTCTAACCGTCCACATTTTTGGCACAACTGTCGGTTTCCAGTGATTAGACAAGGAGCACCTTTTTTTTGGGGAGCATGTTGGTCATTTTAATCGCGAAAGTAAGCCGCAGACTGGTGGCCAGCTAGAAGCAATCCTGATGTCTCCCCACGGCGTCACGTGACCCAAGCGATCCACACGGTGTGCAGCCGCAACCTCATCTTTTATTCATTTAAAGAAAAATTACATTTGCGCTTTAACATAAACAACGAACTTCACTTTGCCAGAACGCAGTTCGCGTTCAGAAAACATAGCCGTGTTACCTGCTTTTTTGGGGAAATTCGATTTTTCGATCACCAAGAATTGCCTCCACCGTTTCAGCAGTTTAAAAAAAAAGAACACTGACACGTTGTCACGATACGAGTAGACTGATCATGTTTAAGCAAAAATAAAGACTATCTATTATCAAAATATTCTGGTTGAAACTATCAATAGTTCACATTTGATTATTTTACAAGTATCGCTTATCAAGTGTAGTTTTGAGTAGTCCTAAAGTTCACCATCATCGTTGTTTTCGTGACGTCGTTAACCACACTCTTTCCTTTGACATCCTTATTGAAGCCTCCCACCTATTTAGTGCCCCTAAAATTCCGCTAGACGTCGACACATGCCAGAATATACCATTCCCCACCTCATGTTGTACTCAGTGGTATTATTGTTTTTTCATTTCATATCTGATGAATGCAACAACATTTACACCTGATATAAGTTGCGTTGAGCTTTAGAATTTGTAGCGTATTTTTCATGGCGATACGTTACACCGTTTTTGAGCTATCGAAGACAATCCATGAAACACCAATTTAGTTTTTTTGTATTAGATTTGAAAATATAATTTATTGCATGACAATTTTAATATGCTTATGTTCGCGTCTCAATTTAATGGTGCTCCATAAATTAATTCGATTTTTGTGTATTTCAGAATAGTTCAACAATAATTTTGTTGAATTTGTATTGACAAACTTCACGTTGTCGAGTCCTGGGTGTCGTTTCCCGACGAATCTTCGGCGGCCTTTGGCTGATTTGGCGACATTTCGCTAGCGAAGTTGGCAAATGTGGCCAAATCAGCCAATCATAGGGTGCCAAAGATTCGTCGGGAAACGACACCCTGGTTTCTTCCTAACGGCGAACTTCACAGGATGAGCTTTGTGGGATGCCGTCATAACGTGCTTTCTCCATTCTTTTTTCTTCTTGCGAGCTCCTCGGATCTTACTCTCGAGAGCGTATATTCAAAGTATGTAATGCGTCTTTTATATGGGTTACTGGCTGGCGCAAGTCTTTCATTTAATATTAAAATTGCAGATTTCACGCTCATTCGTTCAAGTTATTGGGATACAACGTCCATCACCTTAAGGCTCGCTCTCGCCGCAGAAAGCCTGTTGCCTTATTCAGTCGGGAAAAAAACGAGTGGAAGAAGAAGAGGAAGAAAAAAATTGACCTCGTTACACTTGCCAAAAGGTTGCGTTGGTAAAACGGAAACGATCACGTACCTGTATATACGAAACCGTGATTGATATCAACTGAAAGTCGAGTTCATGGATGGTATCGGTTTGCCCCATGATTCACCAACAACCACCAAGAGTTATTTGATAAAAGAAAGAAACACGCCATGCTCCGATAACATACTCGTAGAATGCAAAAATGTCTAGTAGATTCTGAGGAATGCATCTTTAAATATGTATTTTTTGGTATTGGATCTCTACCAAATCGATTCGGGCTCGAACTTGCAACCCTTTGACCCGTAAACAGTCACCTCCATCAACTTGGTCAATAGGGTGTCCTCATCGCCTTAGGTCATCATCGCTGTCCACGATGAAATCGGAGTCCTCCAAAGTCATATTTTTATTCTTCTTATTTCAATGTCCGCATTCGTGGAGAGAAAATAGCGGAACTTAGGTGCAGACGGTAATCTGGAACTGGAACCAGGCAGGAGAACAACTGCACAATTGCTAAGCTACCAGCGCAGACACGTGTACGTAAAGACAATGATTTTGTCAGATTGTAGATTTGAGTCTCCCCAGCCATTGTTTACATGTTGGATCGAGATTGTGGTGTCCTAAAGCACACGCGATCGGACCACACTATCTATATATACAAGTCTTGTACAGTCCATGTTCTCGAGGAGTCACCAGAATCACGCCAAAAAACTGGATTGTCGCACAGGGGACCCAAAATACAGGATTTTTTTGTCCGTGTTTGCCTTTCGTTTAAACTGTTTGCTCAAGGTCTTTCTCGCGATCATGTTCTATTTATATAAATTAGCGACCAAGCGTGATCCCTTGTTTCTTTCCATTTTATCGGGCAATTGTTTCTCTTTGTCCAACCGTCTGGTGCGAACGGTTTTGTCCAGAGTTAATCAAACTAAGAACAATCGGAAGTGCACTCTGTCCTATTACAAAGGGTGGAGGATTTCTTAGGTACAAGGAAAGGTAATATTAGGTACATCTGGAAAGAGAGAATGACGGATTCTTTTACTATATTGTACCATATATCTAACCGCGTTACTCTAAACTATTAAATAATCCAGTTCACAGGTAAAAATAGCAATTCAAAGGTCAAAATAAATATTTGGGATAGCCACAAATTATTCTACATAATAAAAGATAAAAAATATTGTTTTGATTTCACTAATGAAATCGGTAATTTATTTTGAACTTCATCATTCCAATGAATTTTTTCAAAATGGTGTTTTGGTTCATATGAAACATGCAAATATATTTGTTTGTAAAATTGTACTGAAATACCACAAGAGAAATTTATGCACCCAAACTTTTCAAGGAGCACATTGTAATCTGTAACCATAATCGAATAAATGAGAACCTGCGTCTTAAATTGAACCCGTGACCAAGAGTCTGTCTCCTTACTAACTTTTGCAAAAATATGTGTTGCCTCAAATAAAAGTTTTGAAAGTATTCCACTCTATTTATTACTATTAAATCAGCATTTCTGAATTACTGGTGGCATGCTATTAGTTTAAAATATAAATTCTTTTGAGGTAGTGAAGGACTAGCCCTTACAAATATATACAATAGAAATTCCTATACGGATTACTGGGATTTTTGTTAGTATTTTTGTAAAGTAGAAACTACCAAAGATATTATAGAGTTGTTTGACTTCTATTGAAAATTCCAGAGATATTAGAATGAAGCTAACAGCAGTTGGTGGAACTCATATCCTTTTTACAGATTATTGTAAATTAAAATACACCAATGCTCTAATTGGTGGATTTCCATTTTGGGATTAACCTCTTTAGTCGGCAATAAATTTAACCGGCTAGTTGATTGAGTAAGCTCCACCGGTTAGTAAAAACCCAGTGCCATGAATTCGGTATGGTGGCTCATCCGTGAGGTTCAAACTCCGTTGGATGAGCGCCGCCTATGACCACTGTGTGACGTCGGTTTCCGCTACGCCGCATTTCCGCTGCCAATGTTTTGGGACATAACACTGCTAACACGCCAAAAAAGAAGAGGGAACTTTTGGAACGACCCGCGCACAAGAAGTTGGAAGCAAATACAGTCGGATTCATTAGGCAGTCCACCGGCGTCCCATATTTTTTTGTTTTTGCAACGCGCCAAACAAAAACAACAACGAGTTTGTAAAACAAGCTTGTCGCCCTCGCCGTCGTCGTCATCGTAGGAAGAGAGAGAGAAAGCGCAAAATCATTCGCGAAACACCGACGAGTCCATCGCGGAGGAAGCTCTTAAGCGAGGCCACGGACTTGTACTGCACCAAGGCACAGAATGCGCGGTCAATCGTAAAGCCATTCCGAGTCATTATTGAATGCTCGCTCCTGATTTCGTTTTTTTCTTTGGTGGGGTGGACTGCTCTCTTCGGGGTCCGCGACTTAACCGTGGCCTGCATTACTTGCAGAAGCAATCTTTCTGACACAAAAAAAAATGGGCACAAGAAAGAGCCGCGGGCGCTGTTCTGTAAAAGTGAGCCCAACCAATAACTTCCTGCCACCGGATTCAGCGTTGCCAACTACCTTCCACACAAATGACTACACCTTCGGTGGTATCAGAATTGAATAAACAAGTCGTGACAATCTACTGAGGAACCCTGTAACGTTTTTAACAGACGCTTGATGCGCGTTTGGAAATTCAGAACGTCGATTCTCGGGTAGATATCGCCGTACATGGCAGCTTTGCCGAATAGTCTAAGTGCCCTTAAAACCGAAACTAACAGAACTTGAGTTCTTAGAAGCAGCGAGAGTTTTGGTTTGAATCGCGTTGAAACTACAATCGCGAAACGTAACGAGAGCGAGCAATGGAAAAGCTCCCCCCGAATGCAGGCTTTGTGTAACGCACCTGCGCTCTCCAATTTAACAACTGTTAGGATGACAAGAACATTAATACCTTACGCTCAGTTTAATTACGATTTATCACGATTTATTCTGTCTGCTTATCAATTCGAACTTTCAAATTAACTTTTCGGTGTGTGTCGATTCGTTAAAATTGTTATCTCGAAATAAATATCTTTGTTCATTTCTTTACGTAAATGTCGAAAATAAGAATCGTGTGACCTCAAACCCCGCTTAAAATAAATCAATCGAAATTATTCTTTGTCACGACCTCCATAGATCAACGCAGGCCAAAAGTTTGAAGATATAACTTTCTAGATTGTTCGACAAAAACTATTCGATTCTACAATTTCCAATTTATTTCGGCGCCGACCCTATCGGGTGGTCAGACTACCATTGCCTACTATTATGTAGTAGTTTTCCATAGACCTACTACGCGATAAGTTAAGTGCGCAGCACCGTTGGTTGGCGATACAAGAATTCGATTAGTGAAAATAATTCTTATGTTTTTCAAGGGAGACATTACCTTTTGCAATATCCCTCGTCAAATTGATTTCGGTACACGAATGCGTCTGAATTTATCTGTTGAATTTATGGTCGCGTCGCTGACTACAAACATTTTCGTTTAAGTGCGTCTAGACGAAAGATCCCCAGTCGTCAACTCACAAAAAAGATAACCATTTAATCATTGTTTTCAAACGAATTTTGATGACGAGCGTCCTAATATTACAAAATCGAACTAAAAGAATACGCAATCTGGTTCAAGACACCCAGTCGATTTTTTGACGCCGTCAGATGAGTCCAAGACCGGACCCACAGAAACAGTCTTCTACTCTACGCATCTCTTTGTCTGTACCATCCGAGCGAAACCTTAAGATCCCGGTGACCCCGGCCGAGCTAAGCCGTCGGACATCCGTTACTGACCACTTTAATTCTTTGTCCCTTCTCTCGTACAAAAGAGAGAACGAGACCAATAGTGCCGTGCGCCGAGGAGGACGGCCTGGTCGTTTCCACCGACTACAATAATCGTGTTTGGCGAGAACTACTTCGTATATATTACTCCTCCGGTCCGGCATTCCCGTGTCCGACCGGCGCGCGCATAATTTAGTAGCCCTAATTCGATCAGGCCCCGAGCAGTGCGTGCTTATTCTCCTATGGCAAGTGGAATGGCAGTTCGATCTGGAGTCTGGAGTCCGTGGCCAACCCTGCGCCCACAAAATGTCTGGATCACAAAATGACCGCTCGGCTTTGTGGTGGTACACTAGTCCACCATCAGGGAGATTGCGAGGCATTGACTTTCAATAGTGTACAACGAAAGTTTCACATAGACATCCTTATTTGTATAAAAAATCAATTCCCACACAAAATCTATTCGTTGAAACCAATTTATAATTAGCTTAAGACGACAGCATCAAGCATTAAAACTATTCTGACTCTAGTACTTTCAATAATAAAATATTACAACTAATTTCATAAGAAAAGAAACTAGTCAAAATAGCCGACAAGCCGACAGTTACAGAGAAAATTAAAAACCCGAGCTTGATTAAAGTGTTGAAAGTGTTAAAGGATTAAAGTGTCTTCCTATCGGACATTATTTTGACTAGTTTCATTTCTTATGAAATTAGTTGTAATATTTTACTTACATCTGTCTTGGCGTGCTCCCTGCACTTCTAATTACTTTTAAGAATTTGAGGTTAGCCAATTCATGGAGAATATAATTTTGAGATAGACGACCATAACAACTGGTTAAAAGGTAATTTCTAGCTATATCGAAATTGATCAACTGATTATAGGCCGATATGACTAAAGCCATCACGACAAAAAAGAGCAATCCTCTCAGAGGATATCAGTCATTCCCGAATCCCTTTTGTCGTTAAATTGTATTACAGACATCTCAAGCGCAACTAGAAAATCGTAAAATTCCCAAATTCAATTTGTGGCCGGACTATACGTAGCCAAAGTCCTCCTCCGATCCACCATCTGCTCCCACGACGACCTCATGATATGCGAAGGGTCTCCATTCCGTGGAACTTATTCCATCTCTTATCTTTATCCTGGTTAACTACTTTGGATCAATGCCAACCGTGTCAAAAAAGCGATGCATGCATTCCGTGTAATCGAGGGCTGAATTATTAAGCCGACTGAGCACGCGTGACTGAGACCACGATGACGTCATTTTCGCGAACAACTGTGGTCACTCAATTTTAGGAATGTTTTACGTCACTCGTAGCTCAAAGGAAGTGTCATTTTTTCAAAACGTTATGCGAAATGAAAATAAACCAATCACATCGAAGTGTAGATTCTTACAAAAGCTAAATAGAACATGTAACATTATGCAATTGCAAAATGTAATTTGCAAATGACGAAGACAGTTTCGAAAACTTTCGTAAATAAAATTCTTAAAAATTAATAATTTAGCGTAACATGGAGTTATTAGTAACATGGAGTATTTGGAGTTATTGATTCAAATATTTTGTTTGATCAGTTTATTAAGTTCTGCAACTGTGGTTCGAAACAGAACCAGGCTTGTATTCCACTTAGATGAGAACAACAATTAAAAATATTTTGAACTTTATAAAATATGAATCCATTGCTTGCGGTAGATTCCTGCGAATTAAACGAACATTCATAAATTAATTTACTCAGAAATTGCATTGTTCAACAAATATTCGCTATTAATTTTGCCCAAATTTCTTTCATGGAAATAACCCCAAACAATTGGGGGAGGGGTGCCAATTCCTCAACTTGCCCCGGGCGCATCAATACAGGCCGGTTGCGCTCCTGATTGAATGATAGGGCCATTAGATTTATGCCAGTATTCGAGTAAATCGATTCAATATATTCGATAGTAATGACCGGTTGAACTCTACTCTCGGTTTCTTTCGACTTGACCGATCAACCAACAAGATTTTTTTCCGCGTCCACATCACTTTGTTGGTATACAGCATCCGCATGTTACACACATAAACACTTCCAAATGGTTTAACACTTGTAAGTGGAGGCCCGACGTCCGAAATCCCTCGGTGTCGGCCATCTTTTTTTATCTCTCTCTTCTGGAACGCGGCTAGCTTTAATTACTCGCTCGCACTATTCGGTCAGTTCAATTCTTAGGTTTATCGCGGACGCCCGAGGTTAGGGGTAGGAAGGGATGGCGAATGCGAAGGGGGCGGTGGGGATTTTCGGATGGGGTGGTTCGAATCCGGATCCAAAGTGTCCGCGATGGGGTCCGGCGTTCATCGATCACTGGTCCTCCGGCCGCCACCGCCACTTCATTCCATCTCACCCTTTCCTCCCACCAGAGATTATTAGCAGAGGCGGCTTTAATGAGGTGCCGGCGGGGCTGATTTTGGCCCTGCTCTTTGGAGCAGCGCTGCCGCGTGGTTGGTCATCTCGTTGCAAGAAAATTGGAAAGGGCAGTTCGAAATGCAAATACACACTCGGAACTAACCGGTGATGAACTCTTGTTGCTGCTCATCAGTGCATTCCAACAAGCATTTGCGAGAACTACAGTAGAACACTTTTTGAACCAAATTAATTTGAACGAATGAAAATGACAATTGAAAAATTGAAATCTAAAATAGTAGAAGCCGATAGTATTAATAACAAAATATATAAATTTATCGATGGACTGCAATTGAAGGCCGGCAACAAGGTCGTCGACAAAGTTGCAGAACAGAAACTCAGTAACACATTTTTTATTATTTAAATTTATTGGGTAGGGACGAAAAGCTTATGTGAGTTCAATCGATAGTCTTTGTGTTTCGTGTAAGTTTTTTAAAAGCTAAATCAAAAACCTGTAATAAGTGAAGTAAGCTTTGTTTATCGATGACCTTGTTCCCGCCCTCGATTGCAGTCCCAAACAATCAATTAATATACACTTGTATTTTGCAATTGAAAATAGGTCTATCTAATGTTTTTAAGGATACATCTTCATCGCGACAATTTGAATTTATTGAAATAAATAAGGAGCATACCTGTACAATATTTGTCCTTTTTGGTTTTGATAAAATGCTGCGTAGAATTAATTCAGAAGACTGAGACTTGCTGAGAAATAGAATTTTTTTTGTTTTCCATTACTGTAGTCGTTGCACTACAGGCGTTTCTGTACCAGTCATGGTGCTTAGGCACTATCCAAGTATTAGTTCCTTGCTCTTTTTAAATGCAAATATAATATCTGAATTGTACAGAGTTGGTTTCCAACTCTAATATATTTTCTGCAAGTTTTCTTGCTCTTGAAATGTGACTGGGATTTAAAAAAT
>JAQGBY010006023.1:0-13716 GCA_034698785.1 Mycogona germanica
ACATTTATCCCGAGGTTTGCACTATCTCGCGGATTACTTTATTCTGGGATAGTGGATGTTGGTGCATATGGCTCTAATTTAATCGTAATTTCGTCTGTACACTCCGATGGAATTATCTGATAATTGTAGGCGTACTAGGCGACAAGTTAATTCAACCGAGCAGAAAATGGCCGTTCTCATGCGCGATGCAAACTGATGAGACGTTTGGTTTCGAATATCGCCGTCGGTGGCGTTTTTAAAACCTAGTTGGCCAAGAAGAACAAGGTATTAATCAACATAAATCAGCGGTTCTCTCCCAATCAATTACAATTCATAAATTTGTGACTGTTCCTAATTGCTACACTCTTACCTAAAGACTTCTTCCCGCCTTTTTCCTCTATGTGATGATGTGAAAGTGAGAAATTAAAATTGCAATTGAGATTGGGGCAAACGGGCCTTCGAGATGGCTAGCATTTTCCAGAAATATAGATCGCGTGGTCGCATCGCATCGAAAGTCATACGCACCCCTCTCCAGTGCGTGTTTTGCGCGCGCATTTTTTAGGCGGGTGATTTGTCATTCGAGAGTGCCAGGTCATTTCTTGTAATATGTCCTATCACGGACGCGCCCCTTTTGTTCCAATGTCTTAACGCACTCTGTCCAACCCAAGCACGCTTGTAATAAGGATACTTCGGGGTCACGGGCAATGAAATAACCATTATGAAAATTATGTGGGCATTCGCCATCTTTATGGTGAAGAGAAACGATATCGAGTCTCAAAAATGGCATCCATCAACAAACGTAATAAACATCTGTAGGCGGTAGACTGGGAAGGTGTGAGGAGTCCTAGGAACAGATATAGAGAGATAGAGGTGTCGGTCCTGCGAACGCTGTTGCCAATTACGCGGAATATAATTCCGGCAGCGCAGTGATGCCAATTATAGGAACCAATTCCTCGGAAATTCCATATTTGGGCGTTCGCTGCCAACACCTCAACCAGACACAGACCCGCTGCTGTTCCGAGACGACCTCCGCACATCGAATTCTTCGTGGTTGAGACGAGTCAGACGACAAAAAGATTCGAGTTTAACTCGTTTAAACAATCTCCACCTCATATGATCACATGAACCCGCTTCAAGGGAGCAATGTTAACATTTAAAGCGAGTCGTTCCGTTTCAAAAGGACGAGTTGAGGGTCCCCAGAGGCTGCTGGCGCAGATCATCGCCCACCTTTTGCCATCATGCCCTTCCAACACGGGGGTGGGGGCCCTTCCTCCTCCTCCTCCTGACGGGCGCCCGGGCACCAGCCATTTCGTGCTTTAATTCGCCGATCCACATTAAAAGCCGTTACGCAGCTGGCAATTCTCCTTTTTACGGTTCCCGGGCGACCTGCAACACGGCTGCTGCGGCGCACTCGACAACGGCAACAGCAGCGGCCTCGTAGAAATTCCCTTCCGGTCGTAATATAATTGAATCAAACTCGAGCCGCGTTTCCTAGCGATGGTCGTCGTCGGCCAGGTCTGTACTAGGCGACACCTTACCTTTGAAGTCAACAGGTTGGACTGGGTTAGACCGAGCGGTGCTAGGCCACCGAACGTCCAACTATTGCGCAGAGCCCTAGGGATTTACGATTGAAATCATGGTTAAAATCATTTCGATGACATGGCCAAATCAGAAATGTCAGAAATAATATCCAATATAAAAGCAGATTTTCAGAACAGAATCAGAAGCAATAAAATAATCCGAAAAATCTAGACTACAGCCTAGAACTCTTCCCCAGTACAATTGGTCTCTCTTTTGCTCAGTGAGAGATTCTTCACATCACTGAATTTTTTTTAGAGATACAATGATAAACTTCTGGAGATCAACTTATTAGTCAGACCACGCACGTCTTATCTAAAACGTCATCTTAGCCATAAAATAGCATCCTGTGCCGCTGTAGGCGTCTACACCGCAAACTTCGTTAATTGGCTCCCTATTCCTCATTCTCCTCAGTTTTTGGACATCCGAAAATCCGGCGCAAGATTCCCAGAAAAATGAGTTCCCCACCACCACACCACCTACCCCCATCAACATCTTCATTTCCGACCCTCACTAGCGAATTAAACAGACTCTCCATGAGGTGGGCAGTTACCATAGCGATGCTCAGGTAATTGAGCCGACGAGAAAGGTGCTGGCGTTGCCCTGTTCGTCATCAAGACAAGCTGGTATTTTTGGGAGCTGCCTATACGGAACAAGTCTTCCAGTGTCGTAGACCGAGAGACTTCCGGGATTTATCGAGCGATAATTATAGCAGCGAGGTGAGGTGATCAGGGGGATCGGATCGGTCAGGTGCGGCCCTCTGGTGGCGGGCGAGTTAAAGTGTGGCTGCTGCCCCGTGTGGCGCGGCAATCACACAATGTTTCGGTCAGACTCTTGTTTCCTACTATTTTGATTTCGTCAGAATTTAACGTTTTGACGATTTTTTTCTTCAGATAAGCTGGAGTGGTTGAAGATGGGCGAGAACCGTTTGAACACGTTCCCGTCAAACGCCCTCAAGAAGTTGGTGAAGCTCCGACAGTTGGATCTTCACAGCAACAACCTTTTCGCCATTCCCGAAGACGCCTTCGAGGATTTTGGTCGCCTGCTCAAAGTGTTCGACGCGCACAATAACAGGTAACGCACCATCGTTCCCCTCGACTTAAGCACCCCAGTCCCCAGACTGCCCTCAAAAGGGTTCACAGCAAAGAGATTCACGGGATCACGACACATTTTACCGACTCAAAATTGTTGATTTGTTTGCGCTCTCCGATTATACAGTATTAGCACCATACCTGCGAATGCCTTTTTCAACCTGCACCTTCTGCAGTGGCTGCATCTGCACGACAACAAGTTGAAGAAGATCCCACAGGACACCTTCGAGCCCATCTTCGATACGCTCACCATCTTCGACGTTCACAGTAAGTCCGGCTGAAATTGTCACGGAATTGGTCACGGAAATTGCACGGTGGCGCTCTTTCAGATGGCATTCAGATTTTCTTAAGATTAAACAGGACATATCTTAATCTTTTCAATCGTGTCACCTGTGTGTGTTTCGAATTTTAGACAATCCGCTGGCCTGCGACTGCGAGCTGCGCTGGTTCCGCGAATGGACAGACAAGGGCGGTCGCAAGATCCTCAAATCTCCCGAGAAGACCCAGTGCGCCGAGCCCAAGGACTTTCAGGGTCAGGCCATCCAGGAGGTGCCCACCGAGTACATGACGTGCCCCATGACCAAGGGCACCTCCACTTCGGCGGCGCCAACGACCCAAGGTGTGGCTCCGCTCCTCCTCCTCCTACTGGCAGCGATCGCCGCAGTAGGCTCCGCAGTGCGGCCCATCAACTGCCAACTGTAAACGGGCAAAATCAACCAACTGCCGTCGGCGAAAAGTTAAGAGCATTTTCCCGTAAAAAAAAAGATGTTCCCGACTATTTTATTTGTGTTTACTTCACGAGACTCGTTCAATGTAACCAAACCCAGACTACCGCAACATAAACTGACTTGGAAGATGGCCGGAAAAAAGGATAACACTTATTTCGAGAAAATCCGCGGAGTGGAAATTAAAAAGATAACTGCCCGCGTCGGGAATCGAACCAATTGCCATTAGTTTAACAGTGATTCGCTTCACACTACGGCTTTAAAGAAAATAATGATTGGACGACCGGGAATCGAACGCAGAATCGACACTTTTGCAGAGTGATCCTGCAACTCGGAAAGTGAAAAAGTGATTTGTGGTGAACTTGTAAGTCAGCATTGATAAACAAATATTTGTTCTTGACAATTTCTTCTCTCACTTCGAATGATTGGTGAAACAGAACTGAATATCACCGACATTTTTCTACCTTCAATATATACCTAGAAAGTTTATGTAAAATAATTTCGTTCCAAACACTGTCCTCGAATTCTAATTAAGTTGTTTTTGATATTTCAAATTCAAACTCGACACAATAAATAAAAACGCGCACACGTTATAATAATTCCGCATTACAAATGTCCCGCGAACTTTCATCTTTAGCCAACAAACACCAAACCCAAATTAAAGAATTAAACCCACTCGCGAGGTAAAAATCCTCAAATCTGAAAGAAAAAACTAAAACCAATATTTGAATTAAATCCAGTTCCCAATCCAAAAAAGGTTCCATTATCTTATTTAAAGGTTCTAAATGGACACAGGATTGTCAAAATAAACACACCAATAAGAGTTCCAAAAAAAGGATAAATTATAACTTATACCCCCAAAAAAGTCTGCCCTTTTCCGAGCGCGATCAGAAGCGGAAGACGAGATTCAATGTCGCGAACTGCACCAATTGGTCACTGGCCCAACAACATGACATTGTTTACGAGTGGCCGCTACCATCTCCCCCTCAACCCTCCCCTCCCAACCCCGGCCCCTATACCACTCCACGCCATATCCCCATGAATAATTAATACCACTGCAGCCCCGATTAAATATGGATGACGACGCACTCGAGCAAAACCAAGCGGAAACTAGCGCTTTTTAAAAAATGCGTTCACTCGTTAGAATGTCGGCTATAGAAGTGGGTTGGCAGTTTTCGACGACGCGTTAAGTGTTGTCGACTAAGATAATTGTCATCATCATCAATAAATAATAAATTCTAGATTTTTTCTTCCTTCGCACAAAAAACATCAACGTTTCTACCGTCAATGCGAAACCATGATATAAAAAAAACTGTCTATTATTTTGCATTCAAATTTTTCATCGTGCAATTAAATTTTAAACTAAGATAAAAACTGCAGCCTCTATTGTACAAACACCTTTTTTCAACGTCTCATTATACTCTGAGTACATGCATTAAGTCTGGACTCAGTGTTACTTTACGGGGATCGTTATTTTCAACAAAATATCGAGTTTTAGGACCATCACAACAAATTAAATCGCTGCTTATTCATGTGTTCATAACCAAAAATAAGCAATTTTGCACATGATCGATATTTTCGACATACAGATCATAAACAATTAAAATAAACATAATCAAGTACTGCGACATGGGATTGCTATCCTCGACATTTGATTATGTTACCGATTAGCATATTGTCGACTCGAAAATTTGAATCATTTTTATACCTTTCATAGGATTTACGAGCCAGGTTTGAATTCCCCATGTCTTATGACTTATCATTAACAAATGGAGTCCGACCGGTGCATTGCGTGATTGCTCGGCTAATCGGGGCAGCATTAACATACCTGCCCACCACCAGATGTCAGCACCTGGCAGATATTCGATCACCTCACACTGCTACGTCGGTTCGAGACCTCCTTTATACTTGCGTTACAGAGGAAGACGCGTGTATGAATTTCTTTCGCCCAAAAAAATCCCAGAGATGTCGGCCGAGAATTGAACCCGTGATCACGGCACCTCCTCCTCCTCGCTCGTAATTTCATAAGAGAACGACGAAATAATGTATCCAAATTCAGCATTCATTTCTTATTAAATTAACTAAATAAAATGTTGCTCACATGTTCCCGATAGGTTCATTCTCGATAGTTACTGTTTAACCCCGAATTTTGACAATTGAAACGCAAACCCTGGGTATATCCTCCCAAGACCCCCAAACACATTCTGACTTCGATATCGCATTTATGTTGGTCTACATTGTTATTGTTGAATGTGATTTAATTTCCTTCTCAATCAATACTTGTAAATTAGCCACAAGCTTGCGCAAATATTATTCGACTCGTATATCGAATCGTAATCCTGTATATTTCAAGTCGTGTTCATTATAAAAACAAATCCATGTATGTCATGCTCACCACCACCACCACCACATTCTCATTGTCACTTTCGATATAGGCTGATATCGGGCATTTTATTTGTACCGATTGACGGATCAACTCGATTTTTCTGATCTTATATCTCTGTACTCCTTTAATTTTCAGCTGTTCAAATCTAGATATTACCTTCAGATCTTGCGCATCTAATTACCCCTAATACCGATTGTATACCGCATCTATTTCATAAATTGTTGCAATAAAAAACAAGTTCTTATTACCACATTAGCGCGGATTCAAAATCGTTTTAATTGTGGTGGGGGGGGGAGGGAGGTCAAAATCCTCAAATCCTCATCACCTCTTGCACACTTTTAATTGTGGCACAAGGTCATCATTAATTACGGGTTCGCTGAACAATGAATAAAATAGTTTCGCTAAAACTTCTACAGTGTGACACAAAAAAAACCTCATACATGTATTATCATATCTTCTGAAATGTTTTATCAAATTGCTTGAAATTTTGTGCATGGCGATCTTCATGCATACTGTTTAGAATTTCCAAAGATAGGTGGTGCTGTTTTGTGATCACGTTTCAAAATCAACTTCTACAGAAACGGTAAGTGAAAAATAGTGTTGACAATGGGACTCTTTATTATCAAAAAAATAAAAATAAAGTTAGAAAAATACGATCAAACATTTCAGAAGTAATGACAAAATATAAAAGGTCACGTTTCTTTTGAGCCTGCAGGTTGTGTTCGAAAACTCCAGGAAAAATTCGCCAGATAATAAATTGAAAAACTATTTCTTTAAAGAATTTCAATGACATGTCGTTTAGTAGAAAAAGAGCTACCTCCAAGTCTTTTTTTAAAAATTGTTTAACAATTATACAAGATTACCTTCCACCAGCTTCAAAAACTATCGTGAGTAACTCTGGAGGACATAAAAAATGTGACACCCAGAATATGAATAACGCACTCACCTCCAGAGATGAGTTGATCAGCGTTTCTCTCGTCCACATCCACGATGACGTCACCGCATGAGTCCACTGTCCGACCGGTCAGCAGGCGCCGGCCGATGTCGTAGCCCGGATTGCCAGATCGAATCACGGAAACCATCCGCGTCACGTTGTCACATGAGGATGTAAAGTCATCGTCGGAAGTGCCATTTGGTTGCGCACGGTTGTGGACGAACGTTACCACGAACCGTTGAGTCACAGTGGTTCTCCATTTCCGACTAAGGTCCTCGGAAGCGAGTTTCAAGTTGCGAAGCGTCACGGTGGCGCCGACGCCCAACACACGCCCGCCGTCCCACACCAGGACGTAGCGGACGTCCGTCACCACGTTCCGGCACACGCCCGACTCAGAATCGTACGTTGGTGCCGCGACGGCTGACGGATCACAGCCGCTTCTCCAAGTAACGTCGTCGTCGTCGTTGTCCCCGGGTGGTCCGTTCTCTCCCGCGTGGAGATCGTCATCGTCCACGCAAATGTAGTCGACAGTGACGTTGGCAGGTTCCGCCCCTGCATGGGCGTCCGGCGTAGTCATTACCCGGATTTGGGAAGAGTTGGGTGTGAGGTAGGTGGAGGCACTCCATGGCGATTGGTCGACGCAGAGTCGACTTTCGGCCGGCCAAACGCAGGTATCGGCGCTGGCGACGAGAAAGGCTACGGGCGAGGTGTTCTCCACGCACTGTCCAGCAAACGTGATTGCCGGAAGGGTGAGGAGTCCGGCATGGGCAGCTGTACCGACAGAGGTGACGATGGCCACGCCGTAGCGGTACTCGGATGATCCAATCGGAGACTGTGTGGCGGTTTGCTCGTGGTCCAACTGATGATGATACCGGAAGGCGGGCTGCTGGACGAATGACGGGCGTCGCCGTATTGCTGGATTGGAGGGATAGTAGGTGCCCAGATAGGGGCTGTTGTCGGTGCTGTGCAGGCACAGTAGCGGCCATAATTCGTCGATTGGATCGTAAAACTCACGGCGGGCGTGGCAGTTGGCAGCGAGTTGTTCCGAGGGCGGCGGGACACAGGCGAAGCTGGCGATTGCAACGTCGCCACAGTTCTAGCATCAGAAAGAGATTAAATGAAATTATTATTTCAGAATCGGTTAAGTGTAAATATCACATTTGTGAGCAAAAGATGATTCTTGGATATTTTCTGAAATTTTTGTGTTTGTTCCCATTATGTGTGTAATATAATTTGGTTCAATTGTATAATTTAGTAAGAGACTTGCGTGAGGACACTCACCCGGTCACAGCAACAGTTGACGTCGCAGGAGTCTGGCATCAAATCGCAGGTGCAGGGGGCTACCTGCACGTACGCCGGATTGACGTATTTCCGGTCGGTATAGCTGGAGGCGCTAGGGGGCGCCGCGGACCAATTGACGGCGACCACAGGACTGGCGTCCACCACCAGCAAGCCGGCGAAACGAGAAACGGCCGGCTCATTGTCGGATGACGTCACTGTAGGATCGAGCAGGCAACATTCCAACAGGAATTCTTCGATCTCGCGCAAATCCGGGAAACCGTCTCTGACGACGATCAATGGCTGAGCCAAGGTGTCCTGCTGACAAAATGTTCGAAACATGTCGAGGAACATAATCAATCATTTGTTAGCAATAATTGAACACACTACCAGGATGTTTTCTAAATTTTTCCTATTGAGAAGCAAATTAATGAGGCATGTTTCGATTTTCGATTGATCCTTGCGAACATTTTGCAATTGATTAGTTTGTAATAATAATGTATGTTTTTAATGAGAATTTAATGTATCAATTTGATTTCATGTGCAATTGTTTCTTTTTCTTTTTATTGTATAAGATGGCCGCACAAGTTTTCAATAGAAGACTATACAAACAATTGGTATATGAAAAATGGGCAAGTGCAGAGGCACTAAGGTAAACCGAAAAAGACAAATATAATCGGAGAACAGCGGTTTTGCACCATAATTGAAACGTATTTATTTATTAAGACAACAAACTTACGGTGAACGACAAGGTTGGCGTCAAAAGTTTCCATGTGGGAGCATGGCTAGTAGAAATTTTGGTATTGTCCTTGTTTGTACCTTGTCGCCAAGGATGACCATCTTCTGCGGACCGGTTTCTCTTGGCGAGATCGGATTTTACTGACGTTGAAACATTTTCACTCAAATTTGTGTCTTCCAGCTGAAAGATGCTCCCTAAAATCACAAACGAAGACAAAATATTAAACGGCGAATTAAAGTAACAAACTACACGCTACAGGTCTCAAATTATTTCTTGACTCGTCCATTATTTCTCTATATGTAGAATTTTGGCCGAACAATTAAGAGGTTCCATTTATACTCTTCCAAATCTTATGAAAATATTGTGCAAGATCAAACAATACAGATTAGGACAGACCCTAAATCTTCATCGTTCAGTGTTTTCCAACTCATCAAGCAGGCTGGAAGTTTCCACACCACTCAAACAACCGCATGCTGATGGAATCATCGAGTCAACAAATTATATACCATTTTTTTAAAAAATATGTAGTTACTTTAGGGAATACACGATCTTCTACAAATACGGTGAACTGACACTGGAAACTAATCCCATCTGCCAACTGGCCAAACTCGTGACCTACTTTTTACAGAATTGATTTTAAATGAACTAAACAGTGGACTCGTGGTTCAACATACTTTTTGATTTTGGAGACGATTCTACCAAAGAGTTGGTCGAACAGTTGCGTTGGTTTGAACCCGATGACAGACTACACTGTGCTGTAATGACTGTCCCGCTTGGTGGATAGTTGTTCAATACGACATAAACCTAACGAAAATATATAGAAATTGAATTTCAAATCAAGACAATAATTAGGACACAATTAATGACACAATGAAGTCAGAAACATTTTAACAGATAAACAAACAATGTATTGGAGGTTTTATTTTTAAGAAATTCACTTAGTGAATTTGGCGATTGTTCAGTAATTCGATTGAAAACCAGCAGAGCAATCTGAAATGCAAATTGACAAGTGAAATTTTTGAAAGTTGGACTTCTGATTTTAAAGATTCGGCACAAATAAACCGTTGATAAAATACTAAACAGTTTTTTCGGTTGTCAGGTCATCAAACAAAATGTTGGCCGATGCAGCTTTAATATCACGCTGGCACTGACAAAATGGGATCACGTCCTACTGACATTTCAACGATTCAATTTGTTGACAAGTGTACAACCAGTCTCCAAATGCCTGGGGCAAATTATAGCGTCTAACCGTTTCCATGGAAACCACAAATGAAAACAGTTTATGTTTGAACGTCAAATGCCTTCGAGGTAAGGGTGCGTTAATATTTATGATTCTATGTTAGGTAACAATTCAATAGCTAGGCAGCGTAACTAAAAATTAGTCGACGCACCCCACGTTCAAATACAATCGACTGAAAAGGTGAAAAAGGGAAAAAACAGCGAACCCTGATTGTGCTTGATTTGGAGACGGTCACGAGGGGAAAGATTCTCGCAAAGTACAGTTTTTCTTGAACAAAAACTGCAATAGAAAAAACACAACGTTATATTGACACAGACAAGTTCACTCTCAGCGCAGACTGACAGCCAGCAAACTGGCATACTGGTTAGGCCTAAACATTTCTCATCGTTACAATTACAATTACCATTTTCATCCGTTTGACATGACAGGAACAGCGAACTGAAACAGAATAGTAAGCATAGTAATCTATTCATTATTACAACACAAACATTTTAGAAAACAATCCATTATTTCACAATTAAAACTATTTTTTTTAAAACGAAATCTACTAGGCCTAATCTATTTTTCTTTCAGTCACCGCGCCCGTCTGCTCGCCCGGTGAGGCTCGGTGGTGCCCATTGGCTGATCTATGACACGTGATCCCGTGTTTACGTTTGAATTTCGAAACTATTCGAAATGAGAGCGTCTTCTGTTCGGTAATTTCTGCTAGAGGGCGCCAGAAATGAATAGTGAACCTTTTGCCTTCAGCCACCAGTGGCGCGCCATGCAATTATTTCGAGAAGCCCAACGAGCCCCATCTCGAACACCTTCGTGGCGCAGATGTAAACACAAACAGTCCGACGTTGGCGCCAGCACGTGATCACGCGGCGACCAATCAGCTCGCAGCTCCCGCACCACACAAGCCGCCATTTGGAAATTGTCGTCCTTGGAGTTTTTTTTTTGCTTGGGCAATCCGCTGGAATCGGTGAATTTGTAGTAGGATTTTGCAGTTCCACAATCCGAACGGAATCTCGGCCATCCTTCGCCCCGGTTACCGTCGGCATCGGAAATTCAACACCACCCATCTTCGTCTAATGGCCGACTCTGATAAACTGAACATCGATAGCATCATAGCTAGGCTGCTCGAAGGTAAAAAAAAGTTGCATCACTATCCCCCTCCCTGAATATCCTATGCCAGTCTCCAATGGCGGGCAATGTCGATCTTTCGGAGCGGTCATATCTGGTTATTGCGGGCCGTTTCAAGCCTGTTCTCATTACTCTATGTCCCGGAATGAAACTCTTATTAAAGCTGTGAATAATGATTAGCAGTTTCCTTTCCGTTCTATGCCCCAATTAGTGGCCTCACAGACTGAAAAATAACCACAAAATTGGCATAGAAAAAATAACACTAATTTGAGTTTAGATTAGCATCGAGATGGGCTGCGTTTTCGTTCGGATGTCTAGTAAAGCGGTAGCGGCAATCCTAACACATTCCGGCAGTGACAGGCAAGATTTACGCGCCCCAATCTCGATGCTCATCGAAGCTTTTAATTTAGGGACCGACGATTTTTCTTTCAAACCGAATCGTGCCAACAACTAATTTTCTTTAACTCTAGTTTCGTGCGTGTCCTTTTCTATATAAAAAAAATGATAGTCACTGTTGTTGGATTCACCTAGTGTCCTGTCTCTGCCTAAACGAACCCTCATTCTGTTGGGAATGTTCCTCTTTAGGGCCCTCCGGTGTTGGCGCGCCCGGTGCACTACTGACCTGACCTCAACAGCCCACACACATCAACCAAACCCGGCCCCGTCCCAAAAGTCAAATTGTTCGTTCGAAAATGCAGGGGGGGGGGTTAGCTGGTTTTCCTACGATTCACTGGAGTTCAAAAGAGCGTAAATTTGGAAAGGTTGGGGGGAACGTAATCGGTCAGCGAGAACTGTCCGTAACCAAATTCTTGCCTAGTACATGTACTGTAACCGGTTTCAGGGGCGGGGGAGATGTTCTAAGGGTCTAGTTTTTCCCTCCAAAAATATTAGTTCGTTGACGGGGATCCTAAACAAGGTTTGGAGGTTTAGTAAACTAAGGCTTAATCTACGGGAACACATCATGAATTTATTCCACTATTGACTGCGTCAATGTTCGTATCTTCAGCTTATTCAATTAATAGTCAAAATGTTTTGTGTAACGCCCACATTTAATTGCAGTTGTTCTGTAGATGTCGATTGAATTGTGTTGGCCGAATTCGTGACTGCGTACGTGCTACCCGTGATATGTTTGTAAGTTAAAGCTGAGCACTACAGGTACAGGTTTAAAAAAAAAGAAATCTTACATATACTGGATCAAATGTACAGTACAGGTACAGATATTTACAGATTCGTGTGCTAGGTAGAATTACGTAGAAGTTGTGGAGTTCCTTAACATCCACGACAAACATTAGGACTTAAAAATTAGATTATCTTAATTCAAGGGAAAATGTAATTAGGTTCATGTTTCTGAGATAAATAATGAAAGGTGTCAGATTTCGAACAGCGGCCTGTCAACTTATTTGGAGACTTGGTGTTCGAAAATGCTTTTTTTCCACAAAATTTTAACAAATAGAACTTGTACTAAAGGTATTTCTGGAATTCGCATTTATTTATTATTGTAGATAAAGTTCGGCGTATTTAAAACGTTCGTGAGGTTAATCAGTAAGAATTGAAAGTTGTTGTAAACTTTATTTGCCAGGATTTTGTGGATGGTAACGAGATGTCGTTACATGTACTGTAAATATGGCAGTTACCCAATTTTCCAAATAACCGGTCAAACTCTCGACGAAACTGGTGGATCGATATCGGAAATTAGCCGTGCAATGCCCGAAGGAAAGATTGTCCAAAAACCGCGCACACAAATGGCGGCGGCGACGACGACGTTCGTGTTGATGACAGTTCAGGTGATAAACACGATTTCGGTGTTGTGTGCCAAAGTCGCTGTGGAATCGTCCCCAGGCGGACTTGGCATTTCACCGAGCAACCCGATATTCTCGTTAATTTGTTATTCCAAGGCCCCGACGTACGGTGTACGGGGTCACAGACGACGACGGTTTGTTACTGTTAAGAATGTCGTGGAAATTCGGTGGTTGGGCAACTGTAAATTTTTTTACTTTGTCGATTGAATCGCACACCAACCTCTGTGGTCACCACCGGGGCCACGGACTTCGTAGTAGTCGATTTAAAAGCTTTTTAAACCGTGTTCGTGTTTCGTCATCTGGGTACAACGTACGGTATGGAGATTTGATACATACTCGTATTGTCAGGGTTAACTGGGATCTGACTGACGACATGGAGTGAAGACGTCAGGTGCCGAAATTTTTGCGGAGCACCAGCAACAGTTTGCAAACATTCACGGAAAAATTTTAAAAATTAATCAAGGACGAGCTGGCTGAAGTGAACTAAAATGTCCTGACGCGACCTCTGGGATAGAAATTTAATCATGTTCGTCTAGAAATCTAATGAGCTAAGATTAATCTTATAAAATTATTTTCACAGCAGTCTTTTTCTCCAAGGCGCAGATAGCACCGCCTGGCGTATCGTCCGCACCTTTCTATTGCTCATCCGAACCACAGAACCTCGTCACGCTTTCCCAGACCTCCTTGTGCTGGACGAATCGAACTCGGGACATTCTGAAATAGAACTCTTACAATTAAAATATGTACCCAGAAGCAGCTGGGGATGGGGCCTATGGCGGTGATCAAATGACCAGTTAAGGACAAAGGTGTGGTTGTCCTATCCTAACAGGCTCTTGACTTGA
>JAQGBY010006024.1:0-13715 GCA_034698785.1 Mycogona germanica
ATCGTTCAAACGTAAAATAGCCGGTAAATTTAAACAATTAATTTTTTATTTCATTAGTGGTTACTGTAAACCCAGGCTAAGCCGGGAACCCCTCTTGTATAACATAATCGTAAGCGCCACCCACTGCCACGTAATAACTCAACTCTAAATTGTTTTACTGTTAATATCCCACAAACAATCCAGACTAAGGAAAATAAGATCAGATCGACGCACAATTAATTAATTGTTGAAAGGCCCTTTCGGAAGACAAGAGTATCGCAAAACGTAAACGTAAGGTCTTATACAATCAATACAACTAACTACAAATGGTCCCTTTTGAATATTAAAAAAGACATATTTTTGTAAATTTCATCAGACCGAGAATCCAGAGAGACCTGATATTTATTTAAAATCTCCACCACCGTGGGACTTTTGGACACGTGTGGAGTCCCATGAGGAAGTTAAATGCGCTCGGCTCCCATAGGATGTGGAGGGTCACAAGAGGACAGTTGGCTTATCTCATCCCCCCCCGCCACATCCCACCAGTCCTTATATTCGAGTATTCCGGCGGCTGGCGTAGAGCCCGTCCATCCGTGTCCGTTGACGTAGCGGCGGCGACAGAAAATAGAACGAACGACCGAGAGAGAGCCAAAGAGAACGAGAGGGTACGACATAGAACGAGTTAGCTATATACAGCTTCTTTTTTTTTTGCAAGTGCCTCTGTGTCAAATATCGGTAATGGCTTATTTGAGTCGACAATTGCTGGGCTTGTCACGGCAAATGAGTTCGATATCGACGACAACTGGCGAAAGAGCGAGAGCGAGAGCGAGCGAGACAGGGAAACCATTAATTGCTGCCCTCCTCCTTCTTTACCCCCCCCCCACATTCCTCCTCCTGCGAATCACCTACTTGTCTCTGCGGCGAGTTGTGTTGCCAGATTCTGACACGACGCGGCGCTAGTGTTTGGTGCTGTGCGGGGCAGCGAAAGGGGTTGCTTTTTAGGTGGCGCATGGTTTCACCGTTGCTCGGCGAATCCCCGGCCGGGTACGTGTGTTTTGGACTTTATTTTAAATTGAATCTGGAGTGACATCACCAGGAATATTCGGATCAAAAATCTTCAACATTGATGTTTGAAATAAACAGGAAATTAGTTTTAAAGTTATGTACATCTTTGTCGAATTTGTGCCTCAAACGGGTTCGTTTTAATTTTCAATAATGTGCAGTGGGTAGAGTTCCAAAAAGCCAAGGCCTCATTTCAAACTCAATATTGAGTTAACCAACTCAAAAACGACACTCAATGCACATTATTTATTTTTTTTAAAAGTGAAAGTACGACGCGGCATGTAAACCTATTTCTCAACACCTATATTTTTTTAACGACTTCCGAGTTTTTCAGGACACAATAATTATATTTTTCACAAAATTCGCTGGTCCAGAATAAGAAAATACGTTTAATTTTATGTTTATTTTGAGTATTTCAAACATTTGACCAGTCTCGGTTCGAAACCTATCCGACATGATGTTTTCGACCCCACCGTTTCCCTCCTGCCCTCACGCCTCTCCATTTCGTTTCTCTCCCCCACACTCTCCCTCCCTCGCCACCCCCACCCCTGATCCTCCAGAGCTTCTTTCAGTGACAGGCGTCTGCCCTCTCACTCCCCGAGTTCTCGCTTATTTTCGGTGGTGCTGGACCCAGTGATGCGTGAACCACACACTGCCTAATCGGTGTGTGTGTGTGTGTCAGCCTACTTGTTGGTGCGTTCACGGGATGCCCCTTCTATTCCTAGTCCCTTGTCCAAATGTGCGTGGAGTTACCGGGTTGCCTGTTTCTCGTTCTGGGATAGATCTGGTATCTTGGATACTCGACCGTAGCTTTTCATTCAGCGAGGACGCCGACATAAACAACCAGAATAATTATTCAGAAATGGATTTGGAACGCATAATCTCTTTGTTTAGTATTGGGTACAGCTCGAACAAAAACCACCGGAAGACGATTGGAATAAAACTTGTATTTCTCCTTTTTTATTAACGAACTGATTTTGGCGCAATAAACGTCTTCTGTAAAAACGGCATTATGGTGAAATCGTTTTAATTATATAAAGTGATGAAGTCACCGAATCTTGGAGTTTCCTTAAATTTATCACCTTGACGTTTTACAACATGGTATTATCATTTTATTTAGGCCTTATGAGCACATGCGAGGAAAGATTTTCATGAATAATGTTTAAAAACCATGAAATGATCCATATTATAAATGAGATTTTCAAGTCGGCTGCTTTTCCTTTGAATGTCTTTTGAATCGTGAAAATATTCTAATTATGTTTTTAATTATTTCTAGAACTATTGTCTGCCGCTACATAACAAGTGAAGGTAAGCAGTAACCGTTTACAATTATTTTTCGTCCTCATTTTCTGCGGTAACATTTTTTTTTTAAATTGCGGTGTTGCGGTTTTTATTTCCACAATTAGTCATCTTTGGGTAGATTCAGCTGTATCGTCCGTGTATTGGGGGTACTAGATATCGAGAGGGGAGGGGGTGCTCCTTCACTTTGACCTACCGTGTCCTTTCTACCGAACTGCTCCACACACAGCTTCCCCCGCGCAATTCTCGCTTTTCGATCCGGCCGAGAAATTACTCTCGCCCCGTCGACCGAGCGTCAAGCAAACAATGAACCCCAAAAACTCAACCACCCACCCACCCCCTATACACATGGCCGCCATCTTTACCAATACCACCGCTACCCTTCCACCCCACAGCACCTACACCCATGCTCTGGTGGTGACCTCAAGTGGGCATACACTATTATCTACTTCGGAAACCCGAAAAATGTGGACAGGTGGCGCCACCGACTATTCAACAGTCACGGGAACAAATGAATCCCCAAACATCCGGTATCAAAATTTAACTTTTATTTATTTTTACTAATCAAATTGTGCGCAAAAAACATTTGTTACAATGCAATAGACCCAAACTATTATGCATGCACTAGATATCTGCATGTACATTTTAAAATCTAGTTTGGATTTAGTTTCAGTATTTTTGAAAGATGTTTTTGCAAAAAGTTAAATGCTGAGCAAAATTGAAAGCGTATTTTCTCAGTCTTCTTGAAAGTGATGGATTTCTGATGGCCACCATGTCGTAAACCCGCGCTTAAGACTTTTTTTGCTTTTGGGAAACGGTAAGATTTGCGATCCTTTCTAGTTGCAATCTGGCGTAGGGTCTTGCAAACAGTATTTATCAATACTTCATATAATTTTAATTTTATTGTTGGGACATTCTAGAGGAAAAACACTTTAGGAACGAATTGTGGCACGTATCAATAATTTCGACAGGCCATATTACGTTGGATATTGCCAACGGTTGCTGGTAATTTAGCGGCAAATCGAAATGTTTGCTATCGTTTTGGAATTGTGACCGGATCCATTTTGACCACCGGATCACTTAAACTGCGCGATGTTCAATTTCAATGAACGTTTTTCAAACGAACAAGTCATCAAATTATTAGTTGGTGATTTTTGTAATTTGTGCCTGATTTGGGTGTTAGAACGATCTTCACGCTAGACTCTAACCATACACTTTATTGCCGATCGTCGCACTTGAATTGAATTGCCAGACTCGAACGAAGCTGACGTCACAACTAAGTTGGGGCGCATGCGCGCACGCGCTCACGAGATGATGACGGGCACGTGCACGGGTAGACAATGGGTGCGTCGGTGCGCGAACGACCCGGGACATAACAAACTGGAAAATTGCTCGCTTGCTCGATGGCGCGATCTGGGTTTAGACAGGGGGGGGGGGTGAGGTGTGGGGGCACAGGACTAAGGGGGTGGGGTGGAGAGCCCCTCGCTCCTCCCCCTCTCTTCATTCCCTCCAACGTCACTCCCCCTTACCGAGGTGGTGCCATCGATACGCCATTTTAGCCACCACTTATTTTATGCCGACGCGATGCACGCTGCTGATTTCCATTCATTCCATTGTTCCAATGCCACCACCCTCAGTCTTCACCCTCTAATCCTCCTTTCTCCCCCCATAATATTACCCCTTGTCCTCCAATATTTCCTGACAACTCAGACACCTTCCCTAAATCATAATATCCGCATGTGTTCCTGGAACCAACCCTGGGGTTGAACCTGCTCGTGGCATTCCATAAGGACATATTAGTTCTTTTTTAAACGAGGTATGCCTAGTTTCAATGCTAAACAAATGCTTTCACAAACCATTCTTTAGACGCGTAATCTAAAAATAACATTAAAAATAGATAAATTAGAACATAAACATTAAGCTTAAAAATTGACCATAAATACATGTATAAAGAAACATTTTTTTTAATTCCTCAAAATATATAACATTTTAAAATTAATTTCCCAGACCGTTAACATCAAGGGTCCAAGACCATAAGGTCTTCGTATAAATCTGTTTCTCTTTTCATCGAATTAGTTACTGTTATTTGTTTTGTTTTTTCGTTTTGGGAACGGGTACCTCATAAAAACCATAACCCCCCCACCCACCGGCCCCCTTTTGTGACGGGGAGGAGGGTGTGGGGTCGTGAATTCGATTTGGCTAGATAATATAACTGACATCGTGTAAAGTGAAGTGTAAAGCTCGAACCTAACGCCTCAATTTTCAGACAAACAGGAAAATGCGATTTTCAATTTCGAACTGCCGTGCGGATTTTTTTCTTCTTCCTTTCTTGTTGTTGTTGCGGCTGTCGTCTCGTCATCCCTTTGCTCGTGGCACGTGACGCGTGCCGAAATGCGTGCCATTGGCGGCCGCCCATGGCACGCGCCGCGCCCGCGCTGTGTGACGAGCTGACGGAGCCAGCAGCAATTCAAAGGGAAGAAAAGAATGAAAGCTAGAGAAGAAGACGAAGAAGGGAGACGAAGGTTTGGTGGAGTGAAAAAAAAATGGAGAGAAAAAAAATATATATATAGCTGAAACGAGACGCGCTCTCTCTCTCTCTCTCTCTATGCCTAAAAGCGTGTCTGGCCCGCGCTTGCGTGTGGCGGTGGCACGTGCCGAGTGTGAATCGCACGCGCCACTGAGCACGTGCTTCTCGCTCTCTCGCTGTATAGTCCACGTGGCCTCTCTGATCGTTCCGCGGTGACGATTGGGCGACGTTCACGGAACTGACGCGGCGGCGACGGTAGCGACGCCGAGCGGGGGTTAGTGGGTCAGTTCAGCGATCTTCATGCGCACCTATCGAGGTGATGAGTCGGCACTCGGGTTCCACTCCCGGGGCGGGCTCGTCTATTTTTTCCCTGGGTTCTCAATTCTGATGAAAATGAGTCATAGTGCTAATCAATATCGTTTGAAAATGCTTTTTTTAATGCGCCATAATTTAAGCGATACTGTTCTTTTTGTGATTATGATATCCTCTTGCCTCTTTTATATGATGATTGCAAAATTGAAATCAATTGAATTATTATTCTACAACGTTTTTATGCATTTGCCCTAAGCAGATCGATTGGCAAATTCTAAGTATTACTTTAATTAAATAATATTAGCACGATGCAGTTAACACAATTTCGCGTGTCATCCACACGTAGTTCTACGTCAAAATATGCAGCATAGCAAAGCTATTTATTATTTGATTTACCGGAATTTCGTCCGTGTTATCCCAGATGTTTACCTGTAAAACATGAAAAATAAAACGTCCTACACAGCCAATGAAAAAAGAAAATTATATCAATAGTTTGAAATACGTTTATATCTTACTGATTAATATATTAAATTTTATGAATTTGTGAGCGACGTTGCTATCTGCTGCGACTTCTTTAATGACTTAGTCCGACATGACTTGCCTCGACCGCGAATCTTCTCAATTCGATAACCCGTGGTGGTGGTGTTAGGTGGGTGGGTGGGGGGGGGGATGAAAGAATGCGCTTCGTTTTGTTGTGTGAGGTACCGGAAAGCGAGGGGAAGAGGGTGGGGGTAAAGTGAGAGAGAGAGAGAGAGAGAGAGATAGGAAGGCATGAAAGTGTGGGTGGTGGTGGTGGTGCACATGTACGAGTATATATATATATATATATACAAGGAAGATGCCGCGTTAATTTTGAATGAGTTTATTTTCCGTTTTGGCATCCAATTTTGCGGTCTCAATAGTGCCGAGTTGTTCGCCTCTCCTCGTCTCGCTCCCGCGCAGAGCTGTAAACGAGATTTAGACAACGCGGCCCGTCACAATTGGTCGAGGTCAGAGTCAAGAGAGGGGAAGAAAATGGGAAATCGAAATGAGATCTTTGTGCGCCAGCGAGGAAAGACGCGTGAGGTGGTGGTGGTGGGGTGGTGGGGAGGGATGCGGGATCTACCCCCCTCTCCACTCCCCCCCTCAACACCTCACTATACATATCGGACTTGAATGCGGCGAGGGTTGTTCAGATAAATCTGAAGCATAGTCGAATTTCTATCTACTTTACATGCTCCGGCGTCATTCATTTGAGACGTCCACCATCAATGACGGAACGGAACCGACTGTGGTTTCGGCGGTCCCGGGTTCGATTCCTGGCGCGGGCTCTCGAAAATTTCGATCCCGGGGTACTGGTCGTTCCACCTCGCACAGTGCCTAAGCACCATGAGGGGGACGTAAAGCCTGTAATGCGGTTGACTACAGTTAATTTTTAAAAATAAAAATATAAAAATAATAAACCAACTTTGTGATCGGATCTTAAGATCAAGACTTTGTCGTCAACTCGTGGATTTAGTGAATGGGGCAACAAAATACGTTAAAACTTATTAAATAACTTCTGATGGAGGCGCAGATCGATTTTTAGGAAATGGGAAAAAGCAATAATTTGAACATTGGTTGCGAGAGAGAATTTGATTTGATTGCCTGCATTTGATCTATATACTCTGTATTATCTGATGGCGAATTAGATGGAATGTAATTGTGATTCAAAATGTTTAGAACACATAAATGTATGTGTGCCCTTTTAAACACAATGGAAGAAATGACGATGCAAATATTAAGCAATTCCGTTTATATATCTAAGACAGTTCAACAGCGAAGTTTTATTTTACATTCTGAAAGTGACATTCTCAATTCTCATTTCGTCTTTGTAAACCAAACTCGCCGTCATTGAAATTACTTCGCTCTTGACACTCAAACCCCGAGAGTCGCCGCCATGCCCCCCAATTCTCTCTTTTATATTTTCGCTAGTCCAGCTATTTTTTTGTTCCGGTTAATGATGCTGAAAAACTGAATGGTTCACCAACAAAAATGTGATTTTTTCTAACTTCATCATGACGAGCAGCCGAAAAACCCCCTCGTCTACTCTACCGGGGACCGAGACTGAAACCGAACATTATCCCGTACCCCGCCCCCTCATCTGTTCAGGGGCATCCGTCATCAGGTGCGAGCCGTGTGCGCTCCATTGGGCCCCTTAATGGTGATGGCGATCGTTTGTCTAATACCCCCTCCTGCTGCCAAACTCTGAACCTCCACTGGCAGCGCGCCCCCGCATTCACCCGCATACACATGTCCCGCATGACCGACTACGTAATTCTGTCCGTGATTTTCCATCATCACTCGTGTACTATTTCTATACTCTTATAGCGATCGCCTTTAGAAAACTGAATGCTGATCGGGGATAATGTCCAACATGACGTCAGAGTTAACGCCATCCCCTCCCCTACGATGATCGAATTTCGTAACGCTTTCTCCCGGCTAAAAAATAGTGAATAAGCTAAACAAGAATAGGAGTTTTCTGAATCTCTCAACGCTTTCGTAGATCTAATACGAATTTGAGATGATTCGCTGAAACAACATCCGGAAATTAAATATTTGTATATATATATTTGAACAGACATTGAAAACACAAATATTTAAAGAACAAATAATACAATTTTTACAGTTTTGTTTTTAGGAGAGACTAAATTCTGCAGCCAAGATTTATTGAGAATTAATATAAAAATATTTGATTTCACACTGGAACCGAAAGTCTGAACAGCATTCGTTTCTCGCATGACTGTTTCCTAGAACGGCCTTGCTGGATGCGAACAGGCCTAGTGTTCTCCACGATCCCCCTTTTCCGAGGTTGGTGGTATTACCGCAATCAGGGGGACCCCCCATCGGTTGAGTTACCGTTCCAAACAGCGTTTATTAGGTTTTTGCGATTGACTTTTGAAAGCCACTTTTAGTTACGCCTCTTACCATGTCCCCCGCTCCCTCCCTTCCCCCACATACAAACGTCCATTCATGTTTGGTCCTAACCATTCACAGTATCCTGTTCTGTTCAAGTATATCCATCCCGAAATCCCTGGTGTCCTCCTGCGTTAGTAATCTGCCAGGCGCTAAATATGTCAGTAGAGCACCAGCCCTTTGGAATAGTTGCCATTAAACAGGAGCCATATAATTCAGTATACCAACACTGTAAATCGAGGCATCTTGATTGTACATTGAAGCGTTGTCGCCCATTCCAATGTACACTGGAAATCGAATGCTCAATATTAAGATACAAGTGTGTCTTGGAGGTGTTATCGTGTCTTGAAACCTTTTAATAATTTGAAGGATATGCTGTAAAGGATATATATGCCATCTAAAATGTCCGAAAAATATATTTAACGAATGGTTTAAAAATTAGAAATGTTATACGGAATCGAAAAAGCTATCATTTATCTCTGCGTTAAGAAAATATGGATTTTCTTAGGGCAGCGGTCATCTTTTATATAAAGTACATTGTTTTAATTAATTTACATATATTTTTAAAATACAATATTAGATTTCAACATAGAATAGCGCAGTTGGATTGACCCTCGGACTTCTTGGGTACGATTCCCGACCGTTAAAAAAATTTGATTCAGCCGGACGACAAGTCCAGCTTTTAACGTTTCCTCATTTCAAGATCTGTTGACACTGTTAAGATGTGTTTCTCAGACAATATTTTGTATCATATTGTTGAAGACAAAATGTGTTTTCATTTTGAATATCCGATTTGCGGTGAAAGACTTTTCTGATGTATTAAACTTAAATATTGAAGAGGTATTATTTGGTCTAAACATTTCCTATTTATCGAGAGCTACTCAAAATGATCATATTAAAAACAATACCCTTGAAGGAGATTTAAAAAGTTTATTAATTCTTCATCAAAATCTCGGCTTAGATTACAGCGCCTCAATGTAAGATGCGTCTTAAAATTAGGACGCTATGATTTACAGTGTTACTCGGATGGACATATGCGACCATATGATGAACACACGTAAGGGGACTATTCTGTCGTGTTTAATTTGTTGGTAGTAAATCATAATTTCGCCACCTAAACAACGCTTGAGCGTTTCAAAACACGCTTCTTTATTTCGATGGATAAACTGTTTTCCTTACTTCCGGCTTTCACTTGTCTGCGCGTCTGCTTGTCACTCGGCGTGTGTTGCTTTGTGTGGTCAATGGATTATCTGCTAAGTGTAGAATATCCGAAGTAAGTGGAATATCAAATGTTGGGCTCGCTTTAAATACACGTAGTTCTTGTGTCAACAACTGCAGCTGGGGAAGTTAGAATCTCTTAAAACCGGACCACAGATTGTGGTAATTTAAATAGAAAAAAAGTAAGAATCGAGTGAATCGAGCTTACAGGCAGCGCCTTAAAATAACCATAAACGGAAATTATGTGAAAAGTCGACGATGAATATGGATTTGACGTACTATGTGTCACTAGTTGCGACAATTGCAACCCACTGCCACCTTCCAATGGCTAAAATGTGCGCCACCTAGCACCAGCACACCACTAGCGCATTTCAACTCCTAATGTTTGCTCATACTTGAAAATCGACTGACTTATTGTATTCTTGTATAATAAAATCCTTTGAAAAAACAGGATTTTTTTATACAAGAAAGCAATAATTCAATCTTAAACTTCTGTTTGCTTGCATCTAATTATATTTTGCATGCCTATATTGGCGTAGATGGTTCATTGGTTAGATTGTTTGGGGGATTTGAGGATGATGGGTGGCACTAGATCAGATGGTGGAATGGGGTGGGCACTAATTATGCGTGCGCCGCTGATTCCACTTTTGCGACTTTCGTTTAGCGGCTTCATTTGCCAAACACGTGGCACCACTAATTACGGCACGCGCGTACGCGCGCGTGCCACTCGCCCCAAAAAAAGAGTAGTCGTTTGGAGCCGTATTAATTGCACGACGCGAAAACCAAGCACGCGCTCGTTGATCATGGCGACTGATAAAGACGTGGCGGAGGGACCGACACGTGCGACGCACTACGTGCGCTTGAGCTAAAGGCCGACCTTAGTGGGCAACGCCATGGCCCTCATGGCCACATAAGCCCTTCGCGCGCACGTATCCAATGCAGCGCCGGGCATGCGCTGCAGTTTTGGTGGCGTCAGTGTTAGGGGGCGCTGCATCCGTTTCCGTTTAATTCGTGATTTCGTGTATTCCAAATTGGCGATCTGTTTAAGAAAGTTGACCCGTACGTGATACAGTTTTGATGGGAAACAAAAATAGCAATGTAAGACATTTCCGACAGACATCGCAAAAATTTGCGTTTACAAACGATACGTCTGGGCCACAGGGGCAACCGATGGAAGAGAAGGTTGGGGTGGGGTGGGCAGGTGGATGGGGGGAGTTAAACCGAGCGGAAGCAAGATGACGCGCGACAGCCTACCTTGTTTCTAATTATCGAGCGTGCGTGGCCAGGAAACGTCCCAATTGATCGCGAAATTCGCGCATGCGCAGTAACTTAGTTGCCGTAAGCAATTATTTCTATTAGCGCTTTGCTGCTTTCAGAATCGCTGTAAATTTTGAATTTATAGTGAAAACTAGATGATCATTACTGGGGACCTCTCAAGAAATGAACAAAACAGTTTGTTCATTGATTCACTGTATTTTTGTCTTTTGAATTGAAAAATGTTTGCGTACATATTTCTGGTGTATGCATTTTATTTTTGAAACTTCTTCAGGTGTATATTGATTTTTGAGAGGGTTGTTAAGTCTTAGATTAAATTTAGGGGGTCTAGATGGTGTAATGATGAATAATCGTAGCGTGTCGAGATGTTATTCAAGTAATCGCGGGTTCGATTCCCGACCGAGACCTCTGGAATTTTTCGGGCAAAAGGAATTTCTACGCACGGGAGCTTTATTGTTTTGGGAGCTTTATTTGTTCAGATATATTCATATTTGACGAAATTGCGTTTTTAATTGGGTAATTCCAATAGAAATAATTGAGTAATATAGGAAATCCATATTCTGGAAGGCATTCGCAAATAAAAGGCCTTGTCTTGCCCAATTAATATTTTGTAAAAAACATCTGCTGCACCACGGAAACACCGAGAAAAATTATATCAATTGTTTAAGTGTGCGCTATATTTTTACTGGTATGTTTCAATTGTATTCTCCCATATGTTGCATATCATAGTGCACCTCGATTGCCAATTTGTAACTTAACTCCATTAGATATGCCAATAGATTGCCATAAAGGAAATAAACCAATTTAGGATTGCCTCGTCTCAGCGAATACACGAGTATACAATTTGAACGTTATTATATTTTTAATGAGACATTTTAACTTATACCTTTCGTCCACGTAACGTAACCAGGCTCACGAAACACCGGGATTTTTGATACGCGATATCTGCTTAATTAAAAAAATAATAATTCGAATTCAAGAACAACTCCAGATATTTTCTTTCAATATCATAAATGTCGTCAGATCGGGGATTTTCAACTTGTGAACGATCAAAGAGGCCAGATAGCCTAGAGTGCAAGAATCGTAAATGAATTAAGGATCTAAATGTATCAGTAAACTATTCCATAAAGGTATTTTGCTGTCAAGACAAATACAATGAAATTGTCTTGCTACGAGAGTCTTACAAGAATGGCAAAGAACTGAAACTCAAATCTAATTTATGAAATTTCTTCGAACTACTTGTGCAAAAGTTATTGCTTAACCAGTCCATTATTGGACAAGCCAGTTGCATACGAAACAGATTTCCCTTCAATTCGAGCATGAGTCGAGGATGGGGAAAAAACCTGCGCCGAAGCGCGCGTTCCAATTCAGCGCGACGCGTTAGTGCCGCCTAGCGGGATGCTGCGACATTCGTGTACCAGCAGCTATATCAGCACACGAAACGTAGACCTAAGGGGAAGAGATATGGAAGCTGCTTTCTGCGCCGCACGCTCGTATTTCGAGATTCGGATTTGGTTATTATTAACGAGCACCGTCCCTCCCCCTCCTTCACCCGAGGGATGGCCATCCCCCTCCCCTGCTCCTTCCCCCCCCCCCTCCCCCCGACTTGCACGAGCTCGGCAGATGTCGTTTAAGTTTCCTAATTAAACGCTGCGGGGAAAGCTGATCTGTGGCAACCGACGGGATATACAGAGAGAAAGAGAGAGACAGAACCACTCTTATTATAGTCATTGTGTGTCTCAGGCGACCACTTGTCCTCCTCAGACCACCAGGGAGCATATTTTGGACGAAAGTGTACAGGTCAAGTTGCACACTGCCGTCAAACCGTAAAATAGTCACAAAATTAGCCACTCACAGCGTCCACCAGTTTTGAACTGCATACCAGGGACATACAGGTATATACTTTTTTGAAAAAAATAAATTAGTGATGCTCATTGATTTGAAAATGTGTTACAAATTGTAGCCAAATTTGCCAATGCGCCATTTCGACGTGGCGACGTCATTTCTGGATGAGGCGGACTTCGCGTTAAGGTGTGTTGACGCCGACTGTTCTACAATTTTGAATTCGTGAGGTCACTTCCGGTGCTAGGAACGATCCATCTCTACGTACTGCATTTTAACTTTGTCTACTGAGATGTGCTTGTGGCGGTCCCGTGTTCGATTCCCAGCGCGGGTATCTTGGATGTGTTGGTGACACTGGCGGCTTCTCGAATGGTGATGTTAAACCTAAATTAGTTAAGTATTAAAGAGTACCGAATCTTCTGTATCAAATTGTGTATCTCTTCCGCTGAAAGAGAATTTTTTTTAAAAATATGTTTGAAATGGCGGAAACCAATGTTGACCATCATGCATCATGCAGCGCCCAGCATGGTGTTCTATTTTTTAAATAACAGTCGCTGTCGGCCGTAATAAAATGTAGTCGAGAGACAGAGATAACATTTTGAGTCTCCGGTAGAGATCGCCTACTCTATATAGATAAGCGAACTGACGTCACATCCGGAGGGGGTGGGAGATTGGTGAGCAGCGCAGGCGCCTTGCCAACCGAACGCGCCCCGGACTGAATAAATAAGCAATTAATTCGCTTGCCGTAACAATGGTTGGATATTAAGGGGATAAAAGGCCGGGTCTGATTTTTCATTAGGTGCTCATCTACACTTCATTATTTCGATCGTATCTAATGGAGCTAGTGGCTAGCGGTGTGTAGCAACGGCGGGGCGGCGGTAACGTTTCCCGGCAACAGCGCTCCGTGTGCGCTCCCGTCGCGTTCATGTCCGCCAGCGCTCGGCATGGGCAACTCGCACTGCCTGCGTTGCTATAGGTGCGACGTTTGGGAGTCGTTCAGAGTGGGGTCGGTGGAGGGCGCTCCGGGGCCAGCTCATTCCAAAAAGAATTTCTCGTGCGCAGCTTCTTTGCTTAGTCTCCATCAAGCAAGTTAGCTAACACTACAGGGTGAACCTGAAACTATGGACCCCTTTTTATTTTTAACAAGAGGGGTTCCCGGCTTTGCCTGGGGTTACAGTAGTAACCACCAGTGAAATAAAAAATTAATTGTTTAAATTTACCGGCTATTTTACGTTTACGCGATGACACGCGATAAACGCAAACGTTA
>JAQGBY010006025.1:0-13715 GCA_034698785.1 Mycogona germanica
TGTGAGCTACAATGAATGTGTAATCAGTGCTGATTAGTAATCTGTAAGAAAGCGAATGTAAACTTTTAGTGGTGATTGCAATCACCACTGTTTAAGCCAAACTCAATGCGGCAAAATTTTGTTCAATCCGAAATGCGCTATTCGCTGGATAGCATACTTCTAGGTCGCAAAGTGCCTTCTCCTCTAACAGGAAATACGAGCTAACCTACGTTAAAAGTCGTCGTGTTTGAGCCCAATGTGTTCTTTGTTCGTTGCGCATCCAGACCTCGTCCAGAACAAATCCTACAATAATTGCTCGATGATGTCTTTACTCTGTATTCCATTTCAGCCGCGAGCTCTTAATGGCATACAAAGAACTAAAATAGGGGAAATGTTAACCTGACCCACTGAGTGTCAATACTGCACTCGTGCACAAAAATAAGTGCAGCCTTCTCTGTTTGAGACATTTCGTTAATTACAGGAGACCATCCCCGACTGTAAGTCTAGTTTGTGATACAGCCCGTTCTAGGAACGGGGAAATGATCGCGTTAAACACTAGGCATTACCTCCTAAAAACACTAGGTCCTAATGAAAAGAGATGTTATTAGACAAAGCTCGTTTCCTTTTCGTATCTGATTTTTAAATTTTAAATTTTGTGAATTAGCGTAAATTTATTAAAACAAATTATGTTTCATCAATAAAGCAATAAATGATGAAAAAATTATTTTTTGTTATCTATTCTCAACAAGCATTCTTTTATTTAAAATAAATTATTTTTTAGATTTAGATTAATGGCAAGTCTTATTTCTTATGACTTTGTGTTTGCAGTCAGCTTCATCGCCTCAAAATGAAATTTCCTCACATCCTCCTTTCATCTCCATAGGTATCAGGATCACACGCTTCATTTATAAATTTCATTATGGAAAACAACTGCACTAAAAATGACAAGGATGATTACTCACGCTGGTGACCAGCTGATCGGCGCTGCTGACCCTTGCCACCTTGTTCATGTTGATGTGCTTCTTGACGAATCGCTCCAAGTGCGCGTTCCAGCGCATGAAGTAGACATAGCTGGCATAGATGAGCAGCAACAGCAGCGCCTCCCACCAGTAGATCTTGTTGTCCAGGAAGAAGGCAATCAGCGTGAGCAGACTGATGCTGTAGAAGGTGACGTCACGGAACAACGGCCACCACGTCAGATAGAGCACGCTCTTGCTGAACAGCGCGCACATGCCGATCACGAACAGAATGTTGAAAACGGCCGAGCCGACAATGGTGCCGATGCCCACGTCGTCGAAGCTGACGAACACTCCGATCACGCTGGTAAATAGTTCGGGCGCCGATCCACCGGCGGCCATGAAGGTGGCACCAGCCACGTCGTCCTGGATGGCCAGTTTCTCGATGATGACGTCCAGCGCCGGAATAAAGAACTCGTCGCACACGATGGCCAGCGCCACGAACATGTAAATCATGCCCAACACGTGCAGGATGACGGCGCCGTGGCGGCGTTGCTCGATGCTGAACAGGTCCTCCGGGAAGAGCGGTGTCACTTCCTTTGTGACGTTGACCGGCTCGGCCTCGCTGCCCTCCTCCACCGTCACCCCGTTGTCGGCCGGGTCCTCCGTGGTGCTGAAGAGGCTTCGCTTCTGGCGCACCACCTGGTGGTCGGTGTTGTCGTGGCAGCGAGGTGCGGTCGGGTTCGTCTCGCGGATGGACAACCGGAACACGCTGCTATTGAGGAGGGGCTGCACCGTACAAAGGTAGCCGAACGTCATAACGGCAGTAAGGATCAGAAGGCGAGCGCCACGAGAGCGCTTGCCCATGTATTTCCGTAATTGCGTCATCTTGGCAGAAACCACTGACTCGGTTACGTAGAGTGTAAATTTGATAGGGTCTCTTCGAGTTTGATATAAGTAGAAGTGTATATTATATTTTTTAATTATATAGATGTATATGCTGTATAGGTAATATGTTTTAAATATATGTAAAGCTTGAGGAAGTAATGACTAGTATAATTGATATATTTTTATTTTATAAAAAGGCCACACTTTAAACTTTTTCTTCTTTAGAGGGACGTAATTAAGCTACTGTATAGATGGTGTGTATTTTTGAATGATCTTAGAAAGCTCCGTTCAGAAGTGAATCAACGGTTTGCACTCGTGGCATCGACATGTAGAACCGTAGAACGAATCATCCATCTACTGCTGATGATCGATGTCGATAATATCCGGCGATTTGTCTGTGCCGGGGAAAATTCCGGGGGTGTCATTCTCCCTCGACGGTGAGGCAGTGGATGCGGTGGACACGGAAGTGCTCGACGGGTGACGATTGCGACGACGCGCCATTGTCTTTGCTGGGGTGGGGTGCGTCGGCTTCTTCTAGGTGGCGAAAACCGTTTCGCAATGGGCGCGGCGTCGGGAGGCCCTCGGAGGAGGCGAAACGTCGATCGGCGCTAGTGTCATCATTTCGGCGACCGTCAATTTCATAGAAAGAGTTGATGTCAATGCCTCCTGCAAAAATATAAACAAAATCATTCTTAGAAGCGTATTCCGTATATTAGAATATTTTAAATGTATAATTTCATATGTAAATCAATGTTCTGGATAGGGATGTCACATGCCTATCCAATTGGGTTTATTTTATTAGCTATTCAGTTTCATTTTCAAAGCAATTAAATTGAAATTGATGTGGTTGAAACCTTATTTTATCTGCTCACGTTGCTGAGTCTCCAGCCAACTTTCGCTTCACTTTCGGACTGAAACGCAAGATTTTACACCTAAACTGTCATGGAAACAACAAACAGAATCCTATTTGAACTCCTATTTCTCCCAGAGTGTGTCGACAGCGGAGAAACCTTGCAAAGCACAAAATACAGTCAGTTGGGATAGTAACCCTCAATCTGACACCACCTTATGGTCCGGGGCTGCTTGCGGGTATTTATTGAAATATAATTATACTCGTAGCAACGTGATGTACTGAATGAGTGTGACACACACACACACAGACAGTCCTTGTTGCTGAGACACGTTTATCCGAAAATCGTTTATATCCTATTAATTATCTATAACGTGTACCAAAAAAATAATGAAAGCATGGCCGTGTATCAATTAATAATCCATAATACAATCATCTCCATGCCGCGGGCTAGAGAAAACGGTGGGGCGAAAATCAATAGCTGAGTGCGATCACTTGAGCTCAACCACATATACACTCTCTCATTTTCGAAAAACCTCTTAGGCGAACCGAAGATTACATCAAATCCAAGACACACGGTCTTTCTAGCGTCATTATCTATAGGAACACATTAAAATTATTGAAATAGCACTTTTTGCTACGTTTTATGATACCTTGATTTTGGTGTTTTTTATGCGCTAAAATAATTGTGAATGAAATTTTAATATCTCATTAAACACGCAATAGTTTGAGAGGACACAATATATTTTTATTTGTAACATTTTCATAAATTAATTATGCGGGATTATGCCGTTCTTATTTCGAACCTTTGAAAGGCCTTCCCTAATGTATTTTTTAACCCACACACACACACACCATGGCCTATCTTTTGTTTGATGTTCGAGCAAGCTAAGCAATTATTCTTGATGTAACGCAAACTCTCGACTGCATATGCCAACGCCCTGATTATGATGACGCATCAGATCGATAAGCTATATTTACGAATGGATTTTTTCTCACACACTTCTGCATATAGAATGGAGGTAGACGAAAACAATGGACAAAACAGTTGCGAACAAAAACAAAATGAACAAATACAAGCAAGTACATGATAATTTACTTAAAAACGATAGCTTAACTTTCTTTTGAATTTTTGGTGATTTAATTGGCACAGGTCAAACAAAACAGGCATCAGAGTGAGCGTTGAAGACCTGCTTAACAGATATATCTCAGTTCGCTCCGTGCTGGACATACAAAAGGTAAACACAAGCAACAAAAAATTGCATTATATTAACGGTAAATATATTTTGAATAGACGCGTGAACACCGGACAACCTATCACCTTTCGCACAACCGGTTGACCGATAGCACAATCTGGTCCAGCGACCTATCTAGCCCCCGACGCCTATCATTCCATGTGGATGTGTATATGTGAGTGTATGTGTGCGTGCCAATGTAATATGTCATTCTAAACGTAGGACAATAAGATAATTCGTTTACGCTGCGCAAATATTGCATTATTGAGTAGGCATTAAAGCTCACTTTTCGTGTGTATGAGTGTGCGTTGTCGCTGTTGTAACTGCTTTAATATCAACACTGGGTGCGGACGAGGGTCGGTCACGCGAAAGGTGCGACCGGAGATCAATATGCCAGACAATTAGTTCCCATTCTTTCGTAATTTCCATGTACAGGGTTTCTTTAGTACTTCAATGCATGCTCGGACAATAATATTGTGTCAGATAATAGTACTAAAAAGATCTGAGTCTATTTTTTATTCCAATATAACCGATCCTCATTACCGATAAACTATTACCGATAACTGGTTTGTTAATCCAATAAAGGCACGAGAACGTACTTTATTTTGTTTTGACCTTTCCGAGTGATTTCGTCCCTTTCTGGGGTCTGATGGGCAGAGCGCCTTTTTTCGTATCACAGAGTGATGAGCTCTGATCCGATGATGTTCGACCATTGTACATATGAGGATAGCCATTGAAAGACTTGCAGTTTGAGGCGGAAACGCTTAATTTTAGTAAAGAAAATTGCATAATGTTTTATTATGCATTATTTTATTTTTAAATACGAGCTCATCAAAGCTGAAGTCGTATTATCGCAATCATGAAGAACCTTTAACATATTTGTTAAATATTAAAATATATCTGGTATATTATTTTAAGCGTCTTAAACTTTTAAAAGGTTATTTGGTTGTCAAATTTCGAAGTATGAGCATATATCGCTATTTTCGGTGTTACAGTATTACCGGTCTCGGCCGGCCACGCATCACGCTGACTTTTATTCCTGTTTCATAATCTTTGTACCGCATATCATTAGTGATTCAAGTTTTGGTCGATATCTCAACTTTTAAACCGTGACATGTCGAATACGGAATATAAAGCATAGTAAAACCCAAGACTCGTGTTTTCCCGATAGGCAACTTAATGTTTTAACATATCGACTGGCTGGCTGCGCATACTGTGTGCGATGATGCCGTACGGCGGAGCTGGTGAGACTCGAATCAGTATGCATGAGCCTTTTTGTTCTTTGTTCGTGTAATGTCGCCGGAGCACGAGCCAAAAATCTAAATCATTCCGCATTAAAAAGGGCAGCAACATCGTCGCTCCCTCCCCGTAATGTTGCGAGATATCGATTTTGAGGGAGGTGGAGTGCGGCAGGTCTCACGTGATCAGACACACAATGGCGCAACATTAGGTGCGACAGATTTCCAACCACAGCTCTCGGCCGGACGGCTTGCCTCGTATTCTTCGCGCTCCACCCGACTGAGCACAACACGGGCACCTCGCCGCATCACTAGATGGCGTCTGCATCGTAATCCAAGCCTCGACACAGCTATGAGTTTTGGGCGTGTTAAATTTATTATGAAAACTTGTTCATCGGGAGCCTTTCGAGAGACACATTTTACCAGTACCCCAGGGTTCGAATAGATCACTCACTGGGTATCGAACCCGGCACAGTTGCGACACAGTCAAAATCGACGTCTCTGAACCAACTTCACAATCGTAATTACTTCAGTAAATAGCTCCTACACATATCTTTCATCCACAACCACAGATTACACTCGAAAGTATGAGTATTATTTTAAGATGTCTCCAAGAGAATGTGCCCTAAAATAATACCCTGTGAAAATATTGAAAATTAAATGAATACGTCAGAAACAACTGGAAAAGCGATACAACACTTTAACGAAAATTAAGACACCTTTGTTAAGAATGTTTCCTGTTTGCTGGTGGAGCAATTTCAGTTGGAGAATGCAATTGAGAGCAGCAATTTTGGATATTTTAACTCCTGCTTCCCTAGAATGGTGTAGACAGTGGAATGGCCTGACAGCCTCAAATCCAGAACCTTTTAAAATAAATCCATTTCTGTCCCCAACTGGTCTTTCGACCCCCGCCATAGGCCCCTCTCTTGGGGGCTGTTTGCGGATAAAATTTGTAATTTGTAATCATTTTTCGTAAAGCAGTGCCGTTTTTATGATTTCATTAGTTTCAGTCAATTAACTGACGCAATAATAAGCATGGCATCGCGTCACCAGCATTCGTTAGCAAACTGAGCTTAATAGCGCCGCCACCGGTGACAGTTGATACCTAATGGCTCCTAAGATAAGTCATCATATTCTGTGGTGTGCGAGCAGCCAATAGTCAAGCCGGGCAACCTTCGGGAAATAATAAGCGGGTGATGTGACGAAAATGGTAACACACTTTTACAACAGATGGCTGGAGAAATATTTTTTCTCTTAAGTGGCCCAACAAAAATGCTTCATATTTGGCACTCCAAAATGCGAAAATTGGTTCTGGCATCCCCTGTCTGAATTTCGTGAGATTGTAATAGTACAAGGAAAAGTAACTGCACCCAAGTTGAAATATGATACACAAAAATTATTGTAATTTCAAGTCTCAAAACAAAATTTTTATTTTGTTATAAAGTAACATGTTTTGTGTAATGTGTAATGTGTTTTGAGCACGTAATTATTTTTTTTTCTTTTCTGGATTAACTATCTCTGGTAATTACTTCCAACGAATCATTTTGTAATATCAACCCACTAATTGGAACCTCAAAATGGAGTAGTTGCTTCAGCAATTTTAAGTGACAGCCTGGTTAGGTTTTTGCGTCGTTGCTGTGAGACTGGGTCCGCCATAAGCCAGTACACCTTGAATGTGCAGAGGCGCCCTTTACTGGGACAGTGGAGGTGCCTCACATTATCGATTAATCTTCGAAGGCTCCCGAGTTGAAACCGTAGATTTGTATGCTGCTTTACCTTGGCAAGGATCCACGGTGTGGCTGACTTTTTATTCGCCGAGACGAAAGAGAAAGAAATTAGGTCGCCTCTCTCGACGATTTCTATGGAAATTGACAAATTGCAATGACTCGTTAGAAGTCATCGCGATTCGCAATTTATATCCAGAATGAAACAAGCCCCAACTTTTTTTTTTGTAGAATGCTTACGCATAGGAACCGTATGAATATTTAACCGAGAAAGCTATCACAAGTCTGTAGAGAGATGAGAGATAAACAGGATGAATTGAGACACAGAGCGCATGAACATGAGAAGGGTCACAGAGTGCCAAAAACACGTCCCTAAAATATTCAGTATCACACATGTTCGCATTTTATAATCCAGATTGGACGGATTGTTAAAACGCGTAGCTTGTATAGCTATATCAGTTTGAGAGGATCACTGGTTGTGCTGCAGGAATACCTGCAAATGAGTTAAACTTACGAATGAGGTTTTTCTTGATTTTGGATGACCGTTGCGCATAGGGTATATTGTATCACTCTAATTTTAATTGCCGTTACTGTAACAATATTTTATAATATATACTAATAATAATTATGCCATTTTATGTGAAAGATTAAAAAGACTCAGTACTGTACAGAATGGATAACTTTTCGTAATTTTAAACTGTTACTCATATAAATGGGCATAGCGCGCATATGGGTAATTCGTTTTATGTATCTATTCATTTGATTAAAAATACTTTGCAGAGTACATATACAAATAATTATACGTAACATACTGTACATAAATAATTGATTTGACATACACATATATTATATTCCAGTTTTCAAAAACGTTCAGTCGAGGAATGTTAAATTAAAAAAGCAACGTCATTGAATATTTTTTTTACATATTTCTCTAGTTTTCATTTTTCAACATACAATATATGAAAAATATCCTCAAAGACAAACAGACGCTGAAATATATTGGATATTTGGAAAAGGTTCACGTATTTGTTTAAATCTGCGCACAGGTAAAACAGTTTTGCAGGTTTTTACTACACCATTTCGAGTGTGATTCGCCATAGGTTATATATAGTGGCCGACGTACATTCAAACCGGATACATATTGTCGGTCAGCCAGTCACCAGTCTCGTTTGTAATATGGGTAACTGATTATCCGAGACAATCGGATACGCATGTTCACACAGTACTCCCTCCCCCAACCTTCAACACAACGAGACGCAATACCGGGCCGACACAGCACTATTCGAAAGCCATTCCAATGATGACGTCGCGGTCATCACTAACGCGAGGTATAGGAAATGCCGCAGAAAAAGTCATAAAGTACAAAAGAGACGTATCTGAATTGTAGTTAAAATATGCTCATAAAATCGCCGAACCATAACGATGTTGATGATCTAGATCGCAAAAATTAAATTGTAGAAAATCCAATTTAATTTTTGCACTGGAACACCTCGTGCATTTCGCGATCTCGACCACCAACAGTTCTGGTTCGGCGATTTTATGAGCATTTTTTTTATCACATCGTTTTTTAAAAAAGATGGCAATGACGTAAAAAGCAATGAAGCAATTGATTTTCTGAACCATATTTGAAAAATCATTTAACTAATTAGGTGAGATTGCAGGACGACAATCGACAAATTAATACTGCCATCGGCTCTTACCATTTCCTATTGAAAAATCATTTAGGCAAAATTCTGGCTCTGTGAAAGCAGCCAATGCGATGGTCAGCCTAACTGATGCTAAATTGGATAGCAGCGGTGTATTGCACGAAGCCACGTCGGGGGGAGCTTTACGAAGGGAACGTTACAAGAGCATACAGGGAGGCGCGAAAGTGCGTGGCGCACCAATATTGGGTGTTATGTCCGAAACAATTCAAGTTGAAATTATTGAACATGTAGAGAAAGAGCCGCGGCCATCAAATCGCAAAGGAATGTTGTCATGTTGTGGCATTATAATGCTTCTGATAGGTTCATGAATTTCAAAAAATGATGTTTGTTAAGGGGGTCCGCCGGTGAAGGTGTTCACTCTAAAAGGTGACTTGACAATTTTGCCTAGCCCAATTCTGATCAATGTTGGGATCTCTAAGGCGTCCTGATATCGTACAGGCACGGGTCACGATTACTTCCATTCCGAAAGAAGGCGTACGAAGGAATTTCTCTCGCCCGAAACATTCCGAACGGACATAGAAGGAAAGCACTCTAACCATTACGCCACTCGACACCTCTCCATGCATTCCAAGTTTGCATGAAAATTCGCTAGTAAATTTGTATCTGCATGAGCCGGACCTTTATGGCCTCCATATCCCGATGACAGATTCCCCAGAAAAAAGTAAGAATGTTTCGTATGAATAAAATGACAAAGAACCCATTTAAAGTATTTCATCAAGAGTTAAAAATACATGTTTTCACTGGCTAAACCCATTCAACGACTTCAAATTTATTGGGTACCTTTTAGTTTTGTTGCCCATCACAGTTGTGACCATCAGAGTGGTGGTCTCAACACACGTTCTTGCAAGCACATTAGTTGCATGGATGGATGGAAATAACGGGGGGCTTTTGGGATGAAGACGCTGATAATCCCCAGCCAAAAAATACACACACAATAACCATGATAACCAGGTGCACAGAATGATAACAAAGTCTCGTCGTTAAATCCATTGTTTTTCTGACGCCACTAATGAGTTTGCTGGGTCTCAAGAGGAAGCAACTCGACAATCTCTTAACGATATATCCGAGAAACCATAATGTGATTAGATGTGTGTGTGTGTGCATGTTATTAATGTGACAGCAGTGATTCGGATATTACAATTTTTTATTTCTCGGAACGGGGCTTGTCGTTTCGCTCTATAATTGTAACTCTCCTTTTTATGATTATTAATAAAAGAAGTTGAATAGAAACACGCTCGCCTGTTCACACGAGACTTCTTGGAAAATCAATTTGCGAGGCTTGTGCAATGACTGATATCTGCGCTAATAAAATATTAATTTCTCGGTTTCGTTGTTCTTGTGTTATCCAAAGGTCTTAATAGAAACGTGGTTTATGTGCATTAGTTATGATATATGCCGGCGATGGTTGACACATTATCTTGCCTTTGACTCGGAAATTATGAAAATAGAACAGCTATTGTCTCGATTCCTTAACAAATACTACGCTTGACCCATTAACGCCGATGTACCATTTCAAGCCAAAAAGGTAAAATGGAATTAGACCCTACAATTTTGAAGACACCATTACTGGCAACTACCAAAATGTTTAGGACAAATGGTAATGCAAGGATTTGGCTGTTTACTGTCGAGCTGCGAGTAATAATATTCCTGGTATGCCATAATTGTCCCATAGAACATTAGAACGTTCGGGTCCCCCTTATAATATTCGTAGTATGACCATTTATAACAGTTTATGAGACACGCAGACCCCAGATTTAACTATTTGAAATTCTAAGTATTTATTTCGTGGTTCTAGCCAGTATTTCAGTAGCATTTTCGCGAATCTTACTAAATGCATCTTAACCTGATGATAGACGTCGTGCAACATGTACCTTTAATTGAGTAAGGTTTTTAATTGGAAATTCCTTTATAAGTACCTCGTTTTTCTTTCACGGTAACTGGTCAATTGTATCGCATGCTAATTCAGTGCGGGTACAGTACTAGTGCAAGTGAGAAAGGAATGAACAGAGGACGTGCACACACAGCTGCAGAGAACACCCAAGCACTGCGTGTCCGTAGCACCGCAATGGCCACGTCTCTGGTTCAGCCAAAAGCTCACTCTGGCGTCAGCATGTCATTTAATCATAAGTAGAGCCAGCAACGAAATTATAGACTGTCATGTCGTCTCAAAAAATATTGTATACATCCCCCTCCCTCTCTCTCTCTCTCTCTTGCTCTGTTCCGTGCCCACCTTTAGGATCGGTCGATTCGCCGAAGCCTATCGAATATGGCCACCCGTCTTCAGGCGATGGGCCATCGGCTTGGACACATAGCAGTCAGTTTTTCAGATGGTGGTAGTGTGAATGAAATATCTTTTTCATGTTTCCTTCTCGTTGGTGGCCGTGCAGCAATTGAAAGAGCCCTATTATCTATGCCTCACTGCGGGAGATGGTCGCCTCCCTGACGTGCACGACAACATGGCGTGCGTGTTCGAAGTCACCTTGATCGACAATACCGCGGTGTGGTCCATAGAGTGGCTTTTGTGATGTAGGGATCTTGAATATGTGAACACAGGTTCGAACCGTTGCATTGATAGAATTCAAACATCAGTGTTGCCTCCTTTTGCAAATTTGTGGGAACAGTTGAATACGGATGGATGGGCTTAGCGTTTGAATATCAAATGGATTTAATAACGATTGATACTTTTTACACTGAGTAACATGCTGATGTTGATATGAATACGAATAATATGATGATATTTTATAAGTATTTTTCCTTTGTACTTGGTGCAATGTTTTGGATAATTTTTATCGTAATTTTCTTTATCCTGGTTCTACTCAGAAACAAACGTTGGTGGAGTGCAGCCCGCTTTGGGCTTTGGGTTTCTACGGAGTATATGAACGAGAACTCATTTCCTGGTATCCGTTAACGAGATTTACACCTGATTCTCAAAAGAATTTCAGTCGACGGTTTCGGTAGAAATGTTTTCGAATGTCAATATTGTTTTCGAATGTCAATATTGTTTACGACATTGAACACATTACGGCATTGAGGGCTATTATGTGGGCTTCTAAATATTTTCGCAGCGATTATACAAAAATGGGCGTTTGTTACCATTCTCACAGCTTGGAATCAAAATTTTCTATGGAATTGTTCCTGCATAAATTTACTTCATGTTGTACTTGTTTCCTTTGTGCAGAGGATTTACGCCTGCAACACGTCAAGCTAACGACGCTGAAAACACTGCTCGATTTTTAAAAAAAGGCTTGATTTAAACTAATGTATGGGTAGACAATAGGAATAAATATTAACAACATAAGGCCTTATTAGTTTTTTGGTAATGCCAATCTTTCTTTTCGAGTGGAGCATTTGACTGCTCTAAAGACATCCTCTTATTAATAATGCAATGCAATTCAATTTAATGGCCAAATTTGTAGTCATCCTCATTTGCAAATTCAAAACGAAAAAGCAAGACATGTATTATTCAAGAGATCTACATGTATGTTTGCTGAAGTATTAAAAAAATGTAGTCAATAAATTGTAATTCATTTGAAATATTTATATTTATGAAAAATATTGTATTTTTCAATTGTCACTATTCTGTTTTTGTAATAACAGTTTGATGAATTGTGCTTTTTGTTTGCAAAACGAAAAAGCAAGACATGTATTATTCAAGAGATCTACATGTATGTTTGCTGAAGTATTAAAAAAATGTAGTCAATAAATTGTAATTCATTTGAAATATTTATATTTATGACAAATATTGTATTTTTTCAATTGTCACTATTCTGTTTTTGTAATGACAGTTTGATGAATTGTGCTTTTTGTTTGCTAATATTTAATTCCATGCCGCTGGTATACACCTGTAGAAGTAGGACAACAAGTTGAATTTTACTACTGAATGTATATAAACTTTAATTACCCAATTGCTTTATATTTAATTGCAGCACGATGGCTAAAAATGTTTATGAGTGATGCGGGCTCTGTCTCGTTCAATATACTGCATATCAAGCCAACCTGCGTCACGTCCCCCTCAGTGACGACAGAGTGAGACAGCTGGTCTGTTCATAAAATATGGCCGAATGTCAACTGAAAACAATAGAGCCGTGCTCTAATTAATATAAATATGGCTACATTAGCGTAAATTAATGTCGAATCCAACAGCAGAACGTCGGACTATGCTGTTGGATCTGCAATTGTGGGCAATGGTCGGATATGTCAAATTGAAAATCTCCGCAGATAGTGTCCCGATGACTACGTCTAAATATGTGTAACTGCTCGCAGCATAACTGCATGACTAATCACTTCCAAGAAATGGTTGTTAAATTTTGATTTATTTTGGCGATATAAGCGTCGAATTAAAGATGACGGAATGGAACTGTGCATGACGATCGCATTGTAAAGTTCAACTGCTTAGAGATTGAATGAAAGGATTGAACGAAATCAATACTGTAGTGAACCGTAACAGTACAGATTTCACTGCATCCATTTAACTGAGTGAGGGGCACGTTTTTATCAGTATTGTGGAGTTAAATAATGGCGAGCCTCCGCCGGGAATCGATCCCGGAAGCGTCGCATCAAATCGGCAGAACGACCAACGGAACGACTTACGGCGATTCATAAAACCTGTAAGTTTATTGATACACAAGGATGTTCCAGGGCAATTATTTTGTCATTTATGAAGCGGTGAGACCAAGAGTTGTGTAACTAGCTTTTTAAAAAATTAGTTATACGCGAAAATGTAATCTTGACATTTGCTTTTCTGGTAATTGAAGTGATACACTGAACCCTTTGATGACGCATTCAGTAAAACCTCTTGCACGAACAATTGATTTCTAATTTTAGTTAATGCTTCTCAATTTTGAATACATTTATATTCCATCAACTTGGGATAGCGAATCGTTATTTCAACAGACGTGTTCAGCATTGTCATCATCTTGGTATCTATCTTACCTCGTCTGCAAAAATAAATATCAGCCGAATCTTGTTGCTCACCCTGTATCTTTAATTATAAGCTTGCTCTCATATTATTGGTCATCCTGGTCAAACAAACTCGAGTAGCCGCGTAAACAAATACAAACACTCCTGCACGCTCGTTGAAAGAGCCGCCAAGATTTCGCATAGAGGTGGGGTTTTATTTTTTGCCGAATTTGTTTACAC
>JAQGBY010006026.1:0-13715 GCA_034698785.1 Mycogona germanica
ACGTAAAATAGCCGGTAAATTTAAACAATTAATTTTTTATTTCATTGGTGGTTACTGTAAACCCAGGCAAAGCCGGGGAACCCCTCCTGTATACAATAATTTTAAAAACAAGTAAATGATTGACACTAAAAATAACAATGCGAGCAAATAATTTCGGTCAAAGGTTGAATATCAAAACGGCATCGAGCCGTTACAATGTAGTAGGTGTTCGAAATTCACTCAGGGTCTGTGGACGATTATCATGGCGCCGCCTCAACGTGCTCGGCGTCGTGCAGCGGCATTTGATTTGTCATGCCATTGGGAAACCGGTGAAAGGGTGTGAACAAAATGGCTATTATTTTTATCGACGCCCGTTCCTCCGCTAATTTAATATTCAATTTTGGCGTCGGTGCAGCGCCATTGTTTCCGGTTTCTCCCTGCGCGCGCGCATGCCTACCGTTTTTTGGATGACGGGGGTATTAAATATATATGTGTACGTGCAAGTTCTACCTTCTTTTGTCGTGTCGCGGGAGCTTATTCTCGTTGTACACGCCATTGGGCATAGAGGACCAGGTTTGCCATTGTCTGTCGTCAGGTTTGTCCGTCTTTGGAGAGTGAGCGAGAGAGAGTGGGACCCCGCCCCCGCCATCTTTTTGTTCGATCTGCGGGAAAGAAACTGGGCGCACCTCATGATGTCGTGAGCGGACACCGAAATTGGGTCAGGGATGTTCTCAATTTGAGCTGTCAGAAATGCACTAGTCTGTAATTACAAACAATTATTGTTGCCTCATAAATTATACCGTAGCCATATGTCTTTTCACTATCGGCATCTGAAATATTGGGAACATTTTGTTAAGCGTGCACCTGCAGTTCTGACCCGGCTGCTCGTTTTCAACTCACGCCATTTTCTCTGTACGGGTGTCTAGATAACCCTACATTCGTGCCGAAATACATACGTTTTATTATTTTGTTTTCTAGACGAGATCAAGAGATATTGACTGGTCTCTTGATGAAGCTCTTGGAGGAGAAAAAAATGTTAATTATCTATGGCGAAAGCGCAAATTTTAGTATGAATGGTTAATTATTAACAGATCACAAAATCAAAGAAAACGGCCGTCAAAAAATATCGAAGTTTTTCTTCTAAAATGCGAAGTTTCAGAAATTATTTATAATCAGGTCGCATATTGTCTATTTACATTGTAACCATGCTTCAAGTTGCTTGAGAAATTTTAATTGTGCTTGAGATAAACTGGGGCAAATGGTCCTATGAGATCGTGCCCATCTTAAGCGATGCATATTGCGTGTTTAAATCTTATTAAAAGTTCAACGCACCCTCTCAAGCTCAATTGAGATGATTATTGAGCATGTTTAAGACGGACGAATTGTCATTCGAAAGCGCCTAACAATTTCTTGTCAAAGCACGGACAAGCGCCGATTCTGTTCAATGTCTAAACGCACCTTGCTAAGCATGGTTGGATTAAGCACATAACTAGGGAATAAGCATCATCATTGACTTTGTACTTAGGGTCCACCTGCTCGCTCTTACATTATTAATTCTGATGTCTCTTATTTCATCATCCGTTCTGCTGGTTAACCGTTCTGTTGTTGTAGCCAAATGAAGACCAATCACCTGATCTGTTTTTCAGCAATCATTTTTTAAAATAAAATAGTGCCGAAGCACGCCGAGTCGGATGTTGAGTTAAGGACGATGTCTTAAGGACAAATAAAGCTGTATCTATCCAGCTTTATTTGTCCTTAAGACATTGTCCGTAATAATGTTTTTAATCGTTGAAATTCAGGTGGATTAAATTGCTATTTTGAATGATGGTGGGTTTGATTGTGTGGCTAGTAACGTGGCACCCAATTCCGTGATACACCGCCGTGGTCGGCGTTGAAAAAAAACCCGATGGTCTACGCCTTTCGATTTCTTTGCGTGTCAGATGGCGCTAAAAATATGGTCGGAACCGGACGCGCACGTCGTCCATATGGTCCAGCCGGTCGTGGGGGGGGGGGAACTGTCAGCGTCGGTGCTGCAGCGGCCGCGGCCCACCAGACGTGCGGTCAGTTGACACTTTGACACGAAAGTTGCATTAGCCGCGAGCATCAATTTCCTCCCCCCATCCCCGACCAACCACCACCACCAAGCAGTCGGAACCACACTGAGATGTATCCCAGGATCAATCCGTACTCGCAGCATGTGCCGACCATTTTTGGCTTGTTTTTTTTAAATGGTAGCCAATGCTAGGAAAAGATTTAAAACGGAACCACAGGCTGCACACACACAAAGAAACCAGGAACTATTGACTGATTGCGATTGGCTAACCTCCTTACCTTTTTCATAAGAAAATGTAGGTCCTGCAATTGTTTTTGCGGTCAATATCGAATCGAGTGTGATTAAATCTCCTGCTCTCATGAATGTACTGTGTACAAGATGATTGGTTTGCGTGCGCCAACTGTATCTGACCACATTGACGGCCAATACATTTTAAACTAGGCTCGGTCTAACAATATGATTCGATTGTGGCGCTTACAGCACTCAACTTGGTTAGAAGATAAGTTAGTTGGCGAAGTGAAATCGATTTTGGGTTGGCCGAATGTTGGGACTACCGGTTTGGCCGCGGGCTAATGCAACTGGTCAGGATCCAGAGTTGATTTTTGATAATAAAAAACACCAACTTTGAGTTCTTCCGTTATATGATCATGCGTTAATTAGTAAATTAAAAATTTAAAAAAAGAAATTTTTAGTTAGTCTAGGAGCTGCAACACGAGATGATTCTTATTTCGTGATTTGGCAGATGCACTAATTTGCATTTCATTTTTCCATACCAGGTTCATGTCCCGGTACTGATTTTCTCTCGTTTACATGTCATGATTGTCATGTCATGTTTTAATAACTGGTTTGGTTAAGTGTTCTTGACGCTAATTTTTGAAAGCTCTGTTGCAGTAGACATCAAAGCGCACACTCATGTGCCTCTTCTGTATATATTTACATTTAGATATTGGAAGCCGAAACGCAATTAACGTTTAGTGACTCACTCTAACACAGAATCCTTCGCCAGATTTAAAACACAGACATCACAGCACCACCTGTACGCGACGTGTATCGGTTTTAAGGATAAAAGCATGTATTAGTTCACTTTGATTCGATCAATCTTGTTAGCGAAAATAGATTAAACCAATTTCCCATTCTTTCCCCTAATGTGCCGATCCAATGACAATGCTTCGTATATCCTTTAAAGCTTTTGGTGAGGGGGGTGAAATCTTTTGTGTGTGTTGGTTGGGATTCTGATGTAATAAAGTTTGATGCCGCTTTCCACGGTTGTTTTATTCATTATTTCCACATGTATTCTTTACAGAGTACTATTGGTTATTTTAAGGCGATGACTTTAATAACAGTTATTCGAATTTTATATTTTTGGTGGTAAAAGCGCCGTCCTCATGAAAGTACCGTTCGTGCGAACAGATAAATAAAATTTGGTCTTGGTCAGGAGAACCGATTATGGCGTGGCGGTCCAAGGTTCGATTCCGAAGCGTTCTCTTGTTTAATCAATCCCGTGACAATGCAATTTTCGTGTTTCCCGTGACAATAGTGCTGCTGGAGTGTCCAATAGGGGTAATAGTTGTCCTATTAATTGTCCAATAGGGGCATAAAAGGTATCGATGTACGTTTCACAAAACTCAGTTTATTATATACAGAGTATTTTTACTAGATAAATTACCCAGCTTCGCACGAAAGTCCCTGTCATGTCAGTGAAATGTTTTCAAACATTTGAAAACCCCGTTCCCTCACGTGTCATGGCAATGACGTAACACTGTTTTTTAATTTATTTTATAGTTTTATCAATCTCTTGACAATTTAAATATCTAATCTGTTTAAAGCACAAAAACATTTTATTCCGAATTTGTTAAATAGCTGTCTCAGTTATTAAACGATTTACAAATAGAAAGTATGGAAAAACGACTGGCAACATTGATAGCACGTGATAACGACAGCGCCATTTTGGAGAAGTGGAGACGCCATATTTAAATTTTCTGACGAATCGTTGTTTTTTTTAAATCTTAAAGTGACTGATGTATCGACAAATACTTAAAATTGCGATCAGAAGTAAATAGCCCTCGATTACAAATTTGAGGAATTCACTACAGCTCAAATTTTGTTCAATTTCGTTAAGTCTTTCGTAAGAAAACATGGAGGGAGCCTCGCTAGCTCGTCGTCGATTCTCCACGGCTCTGTCCCGTGTCTGTTGCTCTTATGCTTAAACCACCGTTGGCCACTCATGGCTAATTTAAGGCGCTGCTTGTAATAGTCATCACACGATTCGTATGCCATATTGTTAATGAAATTCGTATCTCGACATCTAGTTAACAGTGTGGGTCACAGGAGGATTATTCTAGTTAGGTGGCCGCGGCTGCCGACTTATGTCCGGCAAAAGTTGGCTAGAGAAGTGCGGTCTCTCCAGCACCGGAAAAGCTCCTTGGTCGTGGCCTCTGCGCCGCCTCTCCAATTCTCCGGACGACCCTGACACACGCTGGGACTGGCGATTGGGAAGGCCGGGGCGAGCGTCTCCCTAAATTATTCTGTTTACGCTGTTCAATCATTAATAGGAGACTGCCGGCGGTTTGCAGCTGCTTCCGTTCGCGTCCATCTACTCAGCTATGCGTAAAGTCGCGTGCGAGGCCAGTGATGTCGGATCAATACATATATGCCTATCACTTCCTCCCCCTCCGTCTCCTCTTCTGAGCGTATGCAAAGTTTACCTATCTGTAAATTTGCATGGCCTCTTCGCTACGTGAGACTCCCGAGCAGAAACCCCGAAACACTGTAGCTTAATCCATATGTTTTTGTACGTCATAATCCCATATAAAAAACTTTAACCAGACTACTTACTTTTTCAACAGTTTTAATAACAGATAATAATAAGCAGAAGCCTTAACTATGAAAGAGAAACAAAGAGGAATTTTTTTATCGTATCTCTGGCTAACAATTCTTTTCAAATTATGTGGTAATGACGAAAGTCGCGGGTGAGTTCGTAAGTATGACTTTGTGTTTCGCAAAGATTCATTTTCTTAATTTATCTTTGAGAAGATAAGTTAAATTTTACGTTTAAAACTATCTTCGTTGCCGAGTTTGAAATTGTAGTCCTGCAATTCCTCCATCTCTCGGCTCCTCTCTACTTTTGAATTGAGCAGAAGCATTGTTTGAGAACCAATCATAGACAATTAAAATTTTAAAAGTCAAAGATTGATTCAAACAACAATACAATTGCTGTTAAATTTAAATACGAAGTTCTAAAGCATTATTTGAATTGTCTGTTAACTGGTTAATTTTGCTTAATCTCGATGCACATTTGACATTTGTTTTAAACACGATAATTGTCTTTCGTTTTCAATGTGCGTTAAAGAACGCGCTGGTTCTCAGGTGGACATCTTTCCAATAGCAAAACCTTTTTTTCAAATATTATCTTTCGTCTTGTTCCGCTTTACCACATAATGTATGCGACATTCTTTAACAGTTCCTTGAAGGCATTTTCTAATCTTGGTGGAATATTGTGTATAAAAGTTCATGCCCCAATCCGAAAATGAAAATCCGGGTCACTAATCCAAGAATCAAGCGATATAAGATGCTGCCCACTTGGTGGGCAATCACTAAGAGCACGCAGGTCACTCCATTTTTGTCTTGTTCGATGTGTAAATATCACATTGATGTTCCAATACCATTATGCATTTTTGTTGCAACAAGACTTTTCCTTGGCTATCATTTTCAATCATTTTCATGGCACTTTCGTCTTTTGATATCACAGGGAGTGTTTATTATTATTAAAGGAATTAAAATGATGCTATAGAGAAATGGGTGCCCATTTCATTTTCAGATTAGCTAATTACACTAATGTTCGAGTGGGGGGTATTTCGAAGCCAGCAGACAGTGTTTGAGACAATCCAACGTTCCCGAATTTGCACTTGCACGAATTAATCATTTTTATTTATTCGTCTCCGGCGCAGAACCGTGAACAAAACCAGGCGCGTCGTTAATTGCGAAAATTTCTCCCCATCTTCGCTAATTCACATCTGCGCGCATCACAAATGACACCTTCATTCTCGTCCAACTTAATCCTCGTTTATTACGTGATTAAATAACCGCGCCTGGCATTAGTCGTACCGAGTGTAAATTCGCTCCCGAGCATTGGCAATGCGCGGGCAACGCCATAGAATTGGTTAGAATGTAAATTCAGTTGAACCGTGGCGATCAAAAACGGTGGCAATTTTCACCGGAGCCTGTTAAATCACCAGGCGGCGCCAGCAGTATATAGAAACATTACTGAAAGACAATTTCCAATTGATGGTCTAAACGTACGGGAAATAACCCTATTTGTTAGCTGTAATGTCGGCCAGTAAGTAACCAGTCGACAAATACTCTATACGGCATTAAAACCAAGGGAACAGGTGGCGCCCCCAAATGGCAAAACTAGTAAACTGCGTTTTGACGTAGAACTACGTGTTTCTCCGTACAAAGTAAGTAGGTAACTTCAACTTACTTGGGAGAATACTCGCCACTTTATTTTTTTGGTTTGACACTTTAACAGTTAACTAAATGGATGTTTGTTTATATGTTTTCAGTTTTTTTTTTGGTGTATTTGTTTTGCTGCAGCTGAGAAATCTGCCATTTTGTTCAAATGCGGGCTTCAGAGTCAGTTCTACGCAGTCGCTATTGTTTTCTATATTTGCGTCAAACTCGTTGGTCTACCATTTTCAAAGATGATTCGGCGAAGGTGTACAGAAATGCAATAGCATATTATTTTATGCAACTGTTTATTTCGGTCTCTGCGTTACTTAGCGCGCATTTCTTAATGCATGACAAACTCTAATGTGTTTTAACGATTAGTCGACGCATTCGGAACTTACTTACGGACTTTTCTCCGTTAGGCGAGTCTAGACCTCATTAGGGCTCTCGCCTACGCGAATCCACTCCTACACACGGTTGTGTTGTCTATCGTTGAATTTAGCTGGGAGCCTCTTTACCTCGGCCACATCAAAGTGACTCGCCGCTCCTATCCAAATCTCGGTAACTGAGTATGTATAACCAACAGAGAATATGAAATGTTCTCTATCCTATCTTTTGAAATTGTTTACCAAAAATGTTCCAAAGTGCTGATGCCGTGCATGAATATGTTTCGAGCTAAGGTTTCGAGAGTCTGCGTCAAGTTTCTGTGAATTCGTGATGACAAAGAGAGTGCTTCTCGCTAATTAAATATTTTATGGATGTATTCAAAAGCGCGGATTTCAAATGTGAAACATTATCTTGAAATCTATTTCATCCCTTTGTAAGGAGTATTTTCAGAATGACATCTGGTTCAAATGATGAGGAAATTCCTGAATTGAAAACGCACATTTAAAATTTTAATTTTGATCGAAATATTAAAGAAATTTGTTTTTTATTGGTCTTCATATTTACTATTTTATTTGTTGGAGCCATCTTTAAATTAACACTCATACCCTACTGAATAGAAGGAGTCTTAAAATTTTAGCCCAACAACCAATTCCTATCTGGTCGAGTTTTCGAAAAATTAAATTTATTCGCTAAATGCTAAACGCTCAATGCGTTATTGCGTGAGTGATCATAAATGAAGTCGTCTTGATTTTCAGCGTAATCTTTTTGTAGTGTCTTAGTTCATTGGCCTCATAGGTTACGGTGGGTGTGTCGACCAAGTCCAATAAGGTATCCATATTTAAAAGTGACAACCATGACATTGGGTCGATCGAGAAATGAAGAGGCAAAAAAGGCACAGCTGTCGTTTTTGACATTTTCTTCTTCCGAACAGCGTCTCCTTACTGTAGGTCACCTAGCGAGGAGGCTGTTAAATGCACTTGCGTTCGAAAACTACTCTAGCGCGATTTGCCAGCAGCCTATGTTGGTGTTGGTGGTGGTGGTGGTCCCCGTAGGCGAGGTAAAAACTTTTGGAGTTTGCTGTTTCTGGTGGCTGCTGTCTCTCTGCAGATTAGCTTTCTTTGTTTGACTACGCTCCATCATTTTCGACTTTCCTCCTCCTCCTGTAAGATCGATTGACGGTGGCATCGAACGCAACGAGCTGAGTATAGGGGGGGAGGGTGTCGTACCGGTGTCGAACTTGCTATTTTCCTATAAAGATTATTTTCCTGAAGAACAAGCAGGTTGCGCCGTCGCTGTTTTGCACCAGACCGGCTAACCCCCATCCCCCCACACGTCCCGATTTGACTGAAGCGTTTGTGTAAACTTTGCATTGTGTACGCACCTTTGTTAATTTCTAGAGGTTTTCGACTATCATATTTTGTTTACACTGAAGGAGCTAGATGAGTCAGTTGTTTCATTTACCATTGTGCTAAAAGTGAATCTCAAGATACGCAATGTTGGCACAGTTCTTCGGAATTTCATGTACAGAAAATAATGTTGATTTATATTTGAGCTGTAATTAATTATCCACTAATATTTACATAAATATATATTTTTTTTAATCGACTGTAGTCGACCGCACTACAGACGTTATGTGCCCCTCAAGGGGCACCTTGAGAACCCGCGCCGGGAATCGAACCCGGGATCGCCGAGCCATAGTCAGTTGCAATACCGACTGGGATACGACGAGTCGTACGTTTCTATTTCACTTCAATAGAAATCTGTTACAAATACAATCGTTTCACCTGAATTATAATTTATAGAGTTCTACAGGCAAATTACAACAGAAATAATATTTTTGCAAATATCGTTTGGACCAGTGTAATAATAATTATTCCTATATGTGTGATTAACGATACTTGTTTCCAGAGACGCAAAATTGTTTTCTTGGCTCCAGCTATCTATAGGAAAAGGGGTTTCAGGTTCATTCAGGTTACTGACTATGAGTTTCTGGATATTCGAATTCCACCAATTCATGAGTGAATATTACAAAATCACACTGTAGTCTTATTTTGTCAATAAGAGTGAGTGTGGGTGGGGTTCGGGGAGAGTTTGGTGGGTGATTGCGTAACGGCGTCCCGGTTTTCGGCGGTGAACTGGCAAACTGCTGGAAGGAGGAGTACACGGAGGGAAAATCAATTGTTTCACTCGCGTGACGACGGTATTTTTTTATTATCGTTTGCGGGGACGTTTTTTGGCGCCCACTGTGGAGAAATTGTCGGCGACACTGTCGGTGGTGCTCTGCGTCGCCCAGTTAACATATGGGGAGACTCCCAACCTATTTGGCTCTTTTATCCACCTGAGACCACCCATCATCCCCGTCGATTATAAGATTTGCATATTTAAGAATACTGTCGTCTTCTTTTTGGAGATGGTTCGTGTGGAGTTGTTCCGCCTATCCCATCGATCCTACACAAATCGTCTCCTGCGATTCGAGTTCTGTTCTGAGAATCATTGACAATCCAAATTACGAGAATTGCACTTATTTTCTGAGGTTAGCGTATATTGGCCCAAATAAGCGGGTCAGTAGACACAAAAATGGAAGAAACAATGCTCTGAATCATAAGATACTCAAGTGATCATCGTCGTATCCCAGTTGGTTTAGCGACTGTGGTTTCGGCGGTCCCGGGTTCGATTCCCGGCGCGGACTCTCGAAAATTTCGATCCCGGGGTACTGGTCGTTCCACCCTCGCACAGTGCCTAAGCACCATGAGGGGGACGTAGTTCATCGATTGCAAAGGGGGTCCCAGGATCATATCATTCGTATCCGTTTGGACCAGGCCGACCTTTCGCACCTGACGCTAACACGATTTAAAACATTTGCGCGACTCGTCCCTGTCTGGGAACGTAAAAATCTTGTGTCAACCGTCTACCGCCACTTCACAGCTGCTCCGCGAACTGAAAATGTAAATTCTGACATGTTTGGCTAACTTAATTTTATGAAATTCGTCAAACCCCCCGCGCCGTGCGCAAAATCAAAACGGCGAGTACGTTTTCTAAACTTTGTCGCCTAAGTTCCCCTCGCCAGTTCAAAAGGTTCGTGCCAATCTAATTTGAGAAATATATTCAGAAAACCCCCGGTGATCGAATTAACGCAAGTCATACGTTCGAATGTATAATTTTTTCTTTCATGATTGCTCTTGACTGGCTTACATAAATTTCTCTGGGCCCGTGAACTAATAACTTATTCACTATAGATGGTGCTGATGATATCTACTAATTAAATTCAATTCATTGGTTTTCAGTTGGGCATCGAATCTGAAGTATTAAATATGAAGAGAACCTTTTTTTGCAAAAATATGTTATGTTATTTATTAATAGTTTTTCATATTTGAGTATTACAAGTGTGCTTATGCTGATAGTATTTAATTGGGTTTCTACTCTTCGTCAAAAGTAGAAATTCGAGATTTTGAGCATTTTGCTAAACCGTGTGGTCCTGTTGTGAGGCCGAAAAAAATTTCCAATCTTCCACAAACAATAAAAGCCGATTTACTTTTGGCATCCCTTCGGCCAACCCGAAAACCATAGTTGACGGAATATTGATTTTTTGGGCGCATTTGTCGCCGGGGCTTATACTTATACTACTTAGCGACCACTTTGATAATGGGCTGTGTTTTTATAGACCTCCCCATTTTTTGTTTATCCAAACTGGAAGGCTTGGTCAGTAACCGCATGCACAATAAAAATTAAGCCGTTTTTAGTTGTCGGATCTGGAAATCCTTCCCGGTTAGGATTGATGGACGGCATTAGGAATGCGTAGGATCAAAAAAGATGGACAACACGGAAAGAAATAATTTTTACTCCGACATAGAAATTTCCACAGAGCTGGATGAAATATATTGTTACGGCGCATTTTCGTTAACGTTGATCTAAACTTTTTCTGTGCTAAGCAAACTTATGCGCAACGTACGAGAATATTTGGAAACTGCTGTACCGTCGCATTGAAGCAAATCTGGTTTTTGTGTGTGTGTCTTCCAGTTCGTCTGTGTAAACCCTATCGACTATTTGGCAATAGAGGAAAATATATATAAAATCGATCCACCGAGTGCAAACTCAGTCAGACGAGACGATGCTCTCACTCTCTCTCTTCGGATTTTTATGTGCGAGCCCTCGGGCGCTGAGAGATCCATCCGCCAAACGGATTGGAAAATGCTATAACTGACTCTTGGCTACGGATTCCCGGGGAACGTGTAAGTGGCGTATATAGTATAGCGGCAAACCCCCATGCGCTCAATTATGAGACCACCGGTGAGGAACCATGGACATGCTCGTACAGAGGATGACCAGTTGCACCGATGGGCAGTTTGTGGATCTCGCGCGTAGAGTTCTCTTTTAAACATTTCGTTTGAACAGCTATACTTAAATTGACCTTTGCACGTTACCCCGTCCCGTACTACTCAAGGTAAAAGGTGTTGAGTTGAAAGATCTATCTTGATGTCCTTCATTGCAAAAATATGCTCACCTTCAACCAGATGGTTTTACTACTAAAAAATAAATATATCGTTAACTGTACCATAGTTGATTACAGGCAGCGCCTTAAAACCCAACTATCTACACAGAAAACAAATATATAAGAGGGGATTATGTTGTCTGAGATTAAAAAATATATAGGAATGAGCCCAGGACACTCTGGGAATAAACGTCGTTTTTATTTGCTTCGTGCATTTTCGAGTCTTTCCAACTCGATGGTCGTCGTTTATTCCCAGAGTATCCTGGGCTCATTCATATATAGGTTTTACTACTGTCTGCCCTGTGTTAACAATTACAGTATAATCGGATTATCGAATCAGATAAGAATGATGTTTTTGTTTTCTTGAGGTGGAGTGATTAATGTCTGCAGAACAATACCTTGTGTGGCCATTGTCATTGTCGTGTAATTGGTACCTACTGGTACCGGTAACCCTAATTGAAAATAATTGGAACTTGGTGTTTCCGGCGTTGGTACGAGGTAAATATACGACGGGCAACGCCATCTAGTGAAACGCTGATAGTTGAGTAGGGCTTTTACAACTCGTTCTCGGTCGTCTGACTCGAAGCGAAGTTTGTGTTGTTGCTGATGATGCTCTGTGACTCGCCGTGTGCCAGGCTTCAGCGCTTACGGGCGTGGGGTTGACCAGAGGTCGACAGAGAGAATTGGGACGGACAAAGCCGATTGGTAGATAGGCCGCGTTGTACAATACCACCGGACGGTTCGTTGGTCGGTCCGGGCGTTTCATCAAACAAAGCGACGGGAATATTAGACGTCCTGACCAGTCATTGTTCGGTCCAACGAAAGAGATTTCCTAACCCTCAGTAACCCCCCGTGACCCGTTTATATCAATTTTCATGACTGAGGGTGACATTCATGAATAGATTCACTTTATTCATGTAGATAGTACAGCTTTTTCAGATACTACTGCGTGGCTTAATTAAGCGATACAATTATTTCGGACTCAAAACTGCCTTTTGACATTGTAGCTGCCCCCGTGTTATCAGGCAATCACACATTGCACTAGCTCAGTTTTAACTGTTGGACGAAAACCTTTGGCCTGTTCTTATTTATTATTGGTGTCTCATTACATATGGTATATAGAGTATTCATTAAAAGTATATTGAGGTGTCGAGTGGTCGAGATGATTGTCTTAACAAACGTTTTATAAAAAAAAACATTGAAGGTATTTTTAAAGTACTCCAATAATGAAAATCTCTGGCTTCCCTTTTATTTTAAACGCTGTAATTTTTCGTTGGTGCTTAATTATTTTCTCGAGTTCAACAGAGGAGGGTGTCAATAAAATGACATCACTCGGAGAAGAGTTTCCAATTGTCACCACCAGGTGGATTTCCACTCGAAAGTACTTCAAACGACCACCTTAAAGGTCCACGCATCATGTTCCATTGATTTTGTCGTTGTCGGCATACGACAATTTCGCATACTGTCTTCTTTGGCATTTGATGAATTTGGGCACAACGTCCACCTGCGATTTTAACTCAATTTTAACAATTAAAAAAAATACGTTTTGTGTTGCGGCTCCATCTGTATTGGGTTTTCCGATGCCATGAAGCGCGCTTTGTGATGGCCAGGGCTGCGTCATAAAGGGAATGTGAGTTATCGGCTCCGATTTGATTTAACACATCGATGGACTAAAGGTCTTTTGAGTATTTATCCGCACGGTCAAATCGAATATGCGAGCAGTAGAGTAGTTATTTTGAAGATGGCCCGAAGCCACGTTTTCTAAATATTTCTATGATGGAATCGCTAGAAAATTGGCTATTAACCTTTTTTGTACGTTTCCCTATTGCGCTTGTATCTTATCAGCAGAAGAATATAGAAAGCAATCAGTTCACAAATGTTTCGAATTTGTGAATTTCTATTCGTAACGAATCGACTACTTCTAAGAACAGTCTGACATTTTCCAAAATCTAGTTTTCTTTTGCAAAAAAAATACTATTTTTTTTTAGCGACACATGTATAAGATATATTTTTTGGATACTAATATGTGTTTCAAAATACATACATTTACGTCGATATCTGTTGTAAACCGAATATGAGATATTGTAATTACCAATGTGAAAGTTTTTCTAAATGTTTTTAAAGTGTTTCGAAAAATTGCATTGCGTATTACTACGACGAGTTGTACTGATTCCAATATAATCTTTTGATTTGTTTATTACTTGCGGGATATTTTTATAATGTCGAATTCTTAATTTTTTATTAATTAATCGAATTCTTAATTCTTAATTTTTATAAATAACGGGTACGACCCGTCGTGGCGCAGTTGGTTTATGACGAACTGCGGTTCGGCGGTCCCGGGTTCGATTCCCGGCGCGGGCT
>JAQGBY010006027.1:0-13713 GCA_034698785.1 Mycogona germanica
ACGAAGTGAGAGTACACAAAATAAAACAAAGGATCCATCCGATCTTCATGAAGGTCGTGTTTCTGCTACAAAAGTAGAGCGCTCCATATTTGGTCTCACGAAACGCTACGTAGCTGACTTTAAAATTTCCTTTCACTTGGCAGACTATAATTATCCTGATTTCAGAAAAATTAACCTGGAGAAAAGCTGATTCGACATGAACAATACGTTAAATAATCGTCCAATGTTATGGGCACTGTAGAACCGCGGAACTGGTATCACAATCTGCGCCCAATCTAATTCTGGAAGTCCACGGGGCGCCAGTGACGGAAGGAAGGAGGATGGATGATATTCGTAGAACAATCGCGAAACGGTTAGTTACGGCGAAACGCAGATTAAAGGTTGACTCTACCCGATAAAGCACTAAGCACGGCCGAACTAAGTACGTTGCGGATGTACACTGGGTGTACGCAATATCAGTAAATGGCAAATTTCATTATTTTTGGCCCCCATGTTTGCACACAAATTATTGGAGGACGCAGACTCGCATAAAATCTTCTTGATTCAAAATAGACCAACTCTGTTTACGAAATAAACAAATATGTGAAAATTCTGTGGAAATAGATTTTTTTTCGAATATAATAAAACCAATCCTTAGGTCTTTTCGTAATCGTGAGTACAATAAATACATTGACAATTTCAGTTTACAATGAGCATTGAACCCGAAAGAAATATTGAGACCTTATATCAGCTCTTCTTTAGAGTTTGAAAGCTAGGAAAAGGCTACTCAAAATTGTGTTACCCAAGATGAGCAAATACATTCACCAGCCAGTTTCTAAAAAAAATCTCAAGTGCTACGGGAGAGAGAGCCCATAGTCCATTCTAATCCTTTTCTCGGAAAAGAGAACGGGCCGATCGGCGAAATTGTTCTCAGAATCCGTCGCACGATACGTTTACTCCGAAAATCAGAAAGATAACAACTTCAGGATGATTTTTATAACATCACCAACCCAGACAATTACGAAAAAAGCATACTTTTTTAGTTTCAGTTATTGAAAAAGAAGGAACATCACCAGAGAACCAAAGAAAATCATGGGAAGCAATCAAATAAAATAGGACTCGGTGCAAGATAACCTTGCATCAACAACCGAAGGGATCACTGTCATCGCGCTCACATGATTGAGGCGACCCTATCGGAATTGTTAAGCACTAGTCCCCCCCCAAACCAGCAAGTGTCTTTCGAATATTTTCCCCACTTTTTTGGTTGTCGTGAAATGAAAACTGATATGCAGGTAACGAATACAAGAAACTGCTATCTGGAGACCTCGCCTCGAATTATTTAGAATTTCCTTTCACGATTCCGACGATATATACGACAACGCCTCGTCGGGAATAACAAGAGATATCCCCTCCCCCTTCCCCACCTACCACCACCGAAACGTCATCCACGCGACCGCGTAGCTTCTATACATTTACGAGGGTGAAGTTGCGACGATTTTTTTCTGTATGTGTTGTAAATTCAATGTGGAGAGTGTAGCAGCTGCCTCCCAGGAATTTTACATGGCAGGTGGGCCGGCGCCCTCGAAGCAACTCCGGAACTTTCGAGATGACCCTCCGCACCAAAGCCCTCGTGCCAGTAGGGACGGTCCAAAAAGGTCCGCGAGAAACACAAACACGACAACGTTCAAACGCTGTTAGCCAATGAATTGGGTTTTCGCAACACATTTTAATTCGGTTGAAACATAGCTGTATTCATACAACAGCATTTATTTTGGCTCAGACAGTTTTATTTGAATCATCTGACCTATGCGGTAGATATTGTCAAAAAACTTCCTGTTATAGGTACAATTGAAATACAGAATAGCATATGTGGAGTTCCTTTGTGAACAATGAACGAAAAATTATTTATACAAGCACGAATGACAAATTCCTTCAAATTGGCAATTGGGCAACGCACTATAATGACAAATTATGGAACTAATCAATAAGATGACAAAAGAGTAGAGAATAGAAATTGCAAGACTTGTATGTATAATTCCTAACATTGAAAATTGGATATTGAAATTTGCGTAGTTAGAACAGGCATTCACATAAGTCATCCGAACACAAGCGCGTTAGGATCCCCTGATCCTCGGTTTTGGACCCATTCCAACAGACAGCTGCGCATTTTTGGGTGTAGACCACTTGTACGACTCGGGAAGCGATCCTCCCCAACCCTCCCCCCCCAACATTTGAGACCCGGCTGATGGGCGGCTGGCATGTGTCGCTACCATCACGACTTTTGGGACGCTCCCTGCACATGTACACACTTAAAATAAAAAGCCATTAATAGTATTAATCTATGACATGTGCCCATTTGTAGTGGAAATGCAGAATACATGGAAATTTCATATACTCCAGTAAAGCAATAGAATACGTGTTCGGATAGGAAATTAGCCTCGTCAATAATATAAATGACTATTTGGTTGACTGAGAAAGCAGATAACAGCCTTAATATCAATCAAATAAAATTCCAAATCTGTGTGTTCGTAAAAAGCCAATGCATGAAGTATTCAAACTCTTTTTCAAAGAATACGGCGTGATTTTTCATATGATGCCAGTTTAACTGAAATATATTTTTAAATCGGACGTGTGTCTCGCATTATTCCTAGATGGCGTACCTGTTGGGTAAATTAATTCAAATTTAAAACCATAATTATGGTTTTAAATTTTATAAACAGAGGTGTTTCACTACCTGTGGTTCGCTAAAGCTGCAGCTGAAAACACTGACAGTCAGCGCCACCAGCGGAGGCAAATCGTATTAAATGGTAGGAATGGCACAAGTAAACAAAAGTAAAGCGGGGAGGGGATAACCTCATATTGCCTGAGGATTTGCCCACTTAAAAGTAAAATGGTCGATTCCGTCGCTACAGCGAAACACAACCTTTGAATAAATACATGTATATACAGTACATACAAGCAGAGACGCACGCGACGCTCGCATCACCAACCTCTCGTGATCACAACGGAACACCTGCCTGAAAAACAACAAATACATCCTGCAAGCACTTGCAGCCATTGTGGAGAGCTTAACTTGTTTCGCGACTGTAATGTAAAGACTCCGTTATAGACTATACACGATCAAATGCAAACTCGGTAAAGTCAACAACGACGGATATGTCAAAAGAAACTCGAGAAACATAATGTAGGCAGACAGAGGAATCACTCAAGTCAGATAGAGGGGCACACTTTGGGGACACTCCTTTTTAGATCATTGCAAGGACGTGGAAAAACAAATGTACGAGTGTGTATATATAAAAAGAGTAAATAAAAAAAAATAATAAGAATTTTGTTTCTTTTCAGGAATGACAAACACATGACTCCATTTATTACAAATTATTCAAAATTTGGAGATATCACTTTAAATATATTTATATCTATAGCCAAAACTCTCAATTGATAATCTAATAATAGACTATCTAGTGTTGATTGATGAAGATTGAACAAAACGAACATTTATGTCCGTTTCATTGGATCATAGAGAGGGAGCCAAATTGCATTTTCACAAATGAAACTAACATTCCTTTTTTTTACACTACCCAAGCATGCCTTAACTCAAACACGCTAGAATACGGCACGTATAGATTGGCGAAAAATAGGCCAAGCTAAATAAGCGAGTACGTACTATGATAAGAAATTTCTGTTTGTAGTTCTCGAATGACATTTCGCCCACCTCAAATGTACAGGAGAGGGGTGCGTTCAACTCAAATATCATTTGGACACGCGATCTGTATTTCAAGAAAGTGCCTGCGATCTCGAAGGATCATGTACCCCCACATCTCAAGCACTCATCCAATTTCTCAAGGAAGCTATGTATGAAGCAACACAGGTGGAGCGAGAGAAACGGGACACCCTGTACAATACACACACGCGTACACACCATGCTCACGGGGCAAAAGTTTTGCACGCGTCGTTGACAAGGTAACAACACGACAAGCATGCGCTCTCTCCGCCAGAAAAATACATTGAGAGAAAAAATGTTCCGTCGCGCGCCAAGGCGAACAACTATAAAGTTGTCAAAAAACTAGAAAGTTTGTTTTGCCGATAGAATTCGTGTTTCAGTGGATGAGCACAAAATACGCCGTCAGAATCAACCCTCTCCCCCATACCCAAAAGCACCACCACCCACCGTTCCCGGTTTACCCCGACAAGATAAAAGGTCGTCGGATAAAGAAGGTGTGTGTGTGTGTGTGTGTGTCCATGTGTATACAGACTTCTTCGGTCCCCGTAAAGTATACATATACAAGAAAATATATGTGTGATAAAAATGCGTACAGAAAAAAAAAACCCTCTTCCATGAATGAGTGCCATTGCTGTGACGGCGAGGAAAGAGGGTGGTAGGCAGGGTGTCCTCATATTGGGTGTGGGGGGGACGTTTGTAAGAGCATGCATGCAGGGGTGTTAAAATGAGAAAGCATTGACACCGTAGAAGATGTACTGTAAACATAAAGTACACCCAGATCTATACGCGCGTCCCGGCACTACCGTATGTTAATCGTCCTGTACAACGAGAGGTTTTGTTTATGTTTATTCAATCACAGCTGCCTCTACGTATAGAGGAGGGGTGGACTCTCGCCCCGAGAAAATAAAAGTTTGCTTTTTTATTTGATGGAGAGAAAAAAATCCCGCCCCGCGCCACCAGCAGAGGTCGCCGACGGACGTGGCGGCGCGAAATTAATCCAACAGGGAACTCTGCAACCGAAAACTTTCATAATTGCTTCCATTTACTAATATCAAATAGGGCCTGAGGCGCCGGCACCATGGCACCTAGTCGCCTCTAGTAACATCTAGTGAAATCGTCATGAAAGTGAAAAATGAGTTTCTGCCAAAGAAAGTACAACCACGTCTACGATTCATTCATGATTTGCATTGAGTCTTCCGTGCGGAGTGCAAGGTGCATGAATTCTATTGCAGACGAGTCTCTTGTTTTGAATCCCGGTGAGCTAGTTACAAATGAATTAAAAAATAAAATGATGTTTAAGGTGTCGGATCAAAACCAATTTGGGTGGAAATTAATTATTTGAGCAGATGGCGTTGATGCGGACTATGCGTCCATCATGATGGCAAGGATCTAATTTATTATTTAAAAAATTAATACTATACAGGTTTAACGTTACGCAAAAAGTTGAAGAACGAAATTATCAGAGAAGCGAAAAAGGACTTTCGTTTTATTTGCGTTGATCGAACCCTAAGCTCTGCCGCTCAAAATAATCAGGCGTGACCAGCGTGGCGCCTCCACTCGGTTGAAACACCGGATATACCCTACGTGTTATTACGAACTAGGTTGCTCGTCAATTACATATCCTTCCCCCATCCCCCGGACGCGCGCACGACCCTGACCAAGCGAAAAACCCCTCCACGCCGTCCCCCCCCTCACCAAGATTTATTTGGGCAATTAGAGGTCTACGGTGAGCCTGGCCGATTGTAGACAGCCATTATTCCGGACGCTCCAGCAAGCGCTGGGCACGATGCCAGCCATAAAAACATTACACGCAGGGGTTATATATACGGGGCGCTGGCGAGAGAGAGATCTATACGGTTCCGACCCGGTCTTTACGTGTGCGGTGGCGGCAATAAGGACTTTTCAATTGCTTCTTCCACGATGATCCTTATAGGGGTTGGGGGGGCGACCGCGAACGGAGCGACTCGCAGCGTCAGAAGACACGTCTCATCGATTCGTGGACAGCCGTTGCCGGCGATGGCGGTGCACGGTTTGCGACGAGTGGCGGGGTGAACGACGGCGACCGTCCGCCGCAAATCATTATTACGGCCACAATCAATAAAAACACAACATGTCAGTGGGGGCCACAGAGGACCATGTTGGAGCCTACACGGAGCGACTAATTGTCGGGTCCGAGCTTGGGCGCCGGGGGCGGGACGGGCGGCAAGGCGGCCGTGGTCCGGCGAGGGGGGTGGGAGGTGGTTGTCGCTGCAGATAAACGATTAAGAGAGATCACGCGAGGATGGAGACTAAAAATGGAACCCGGGACCGTGGCTTTCGTAATCGACCGATTCTATTTTTGTGTGTGTGCATTTGTCGCACGCGCTCCGAGCTCCAACCAAATGGAAAATCAATCGACATTCTGTCCCCAAAACAGTGCGCTCATGACTCGACGATGGACTCGGCCGAACAATTGAAGAAAAATTAAATTTCGTTCGAAATATAAAAAAGTGACTTCTTTCCAAAGCAAAAAAGCAATGCTTCAACAATTCGCTTAGCAATAGTAATGTGGGATTTTTCAGAATATAAAATCCGATAAATTAGTGACAGATTTTATTACTGAAACCAAAAATCATATTTTAAACAGAAGTGCTATTAAAAATGGGCACGTGGTTGAAAACGAATATGGTATAAATGTATTATCAAATTTATGAACCATTTCCAGAATTTGACAAAACGAGTTTCGCAGGTCAGGCCACATTCAATGGCATCACCATTACAAATTCACAACTGTTCAAAATCAATGAAAATGCAATTACGCGTGAAAAGAATTGTGCTTTCACCACGAGTGGCGCAAAACTTGTGCTCGTAAGCAAAAAACACTATCTCCAATATTAACACTAGTAAGGCATATATTATAACCAATCCGCTACGACCAATTTTTTGGAACCCACATATGGTCTGCATGGGCGACAACACCATTAATCGATTTTGCGCCACGCTTGACATTCATACTCGCAATTTCACGTCGAATGAAGCAAGTTGAAGTTGCAAGGCACGATGCATGCAATAATGGACTCTGCTGCATCACAGTTCGCGATATTTGCAGTGACACAAGACAGCATAACGCCTTGTCCCTATATCGACAATTGAGAGCAGTTGAGGCGACCACCCAAAACGAAGGTATCGTCAGATGCCCGGTAGAAGGCGCTACGACCCCAGCACCTAAATTACGTATAGAGTATATGTTTCGCAAACTGAAACGACAGAACCACCACATTCGTTCAAAGTGAGCTGTACTTCAGATCAACGGATAAACTTAAAAACCCCCATCATACTCCCTACCCCCGTACACACTCGTGCTGAATTCGTAACTCCCCTTCCCCACCCCATACACACCTTGGAGGTGGTCATTTTTTTGGTCGTTTAGGAGCAGGTGGTGAGTGGGGAGGCCCAAGGAGAGTGAGAGAGAAAAGAGCGAGAGCAGCACGCCAAACGGCAGGAGTGACCCGCGCCCTCTCTAGAAGTGCGGTTTCGATGGCGCCAGGGACTGTAGAAATGGTAATTTTGAGCTCAGCGTCATTTCAGGGTCGTGTCCAAGGGCACACATAAATGTTGCACCTCCGTATAGGTGGCGTAATTACGGTAGATGTTAAAAAAAACACACACGCGTGCGGAGACCAGCAGGATACATTGATTGGACAAAAAAATCACTATTAGTTTGGCGAAATTGAAAGTTGGCTAAACCACACTATCTACAGTATATATAAACGAACTGAAACATGGCTTCAGGAGTTGTGGCGGCTCGTCAACGGTGACGAGGACGGCCAGGCGGCACAAGAACGCCCTATTTTATAGTGATTATTATTGTTATTAACTATCTTTAAATGTGCAGCAATCATGTATGGTGCGTTTTCATACAGTATATTTCAATTGATTCAATGCACATTCAATAAACAAGAGATTTATTTTTATAAAATGTATAAATTAAAGAATCAGGATTAAAAATGATCAAGAATTCGTTGTTAGCTTTTAAGACCAATTGTGTCAACTTCGGAATTGGTAAAAATATAATATGGTTCTTTTAAGTAACTGCATTTTCTAATTGGTCAGGTCTCATTTGGATAAGTCAATCAGGATATTCATCTGAATTTTACAAGTCTGTTCTAAAAACGATCTCGCCCCAACTTGTAAAAAGTTAAGATAAAAAAAACACATTTAAATCGAAGAATGACATGACGTTGCGTGCACGTTAATTACTGAACTTTCAAGCAATACAACTTGGCAAATAGAACGTGCACTCTGGCTACTACAGTTGATAGCAGAAGCAGCAGCGCGCGATCTGTCCACAGCTCGGTAGGGACACCTGCAACCGAGATCGGTCTCATCACGCACCTGTACCGAGTATATCCTGTATGTCTGTTAGTGACTCCCTGGTAGTGAGGCGCGTGACCTCTGACGTGCGCGAGATTAGACCTAAAAAGGTCTTAACGTTAACATTTTTAATTATTTTTTTTTGTTCAATTGTTTGGTAAATGTTGATTAAATTCGCCTTCCCCTCAATCAATTTATTTGTTGCTATTCCTGAACACATTTTTTCATTTTTGGAGAACAATTTAGAAAGCGTAAGTTAAATAAACGAAAAATTTAATTGGTCAAAAATAGTTGATTTTAGAGACTCATGATGGTGTAACCAGTCATGGTTGACAAAGAGTTAAAGATGAGCCCCGCTTAACGATAACTGATCCAAATCTTAGCGACTTTCTCAGTTTTCGACAAAAGACACGATGTCGCCTGTCAAACATCGTGATTCGGAATTTCAAAAACCAGAAGTCATACCAAATCAAAAAACCAAAATGCTCATCTTTCGAGGAACTGACAATCAAAAGAGACTGAACTTAGTAATTTAGTGCAGAAAAATTGTAAAGTGCTCACACGCAACCACCGGACCCGCCCTGAAATCTCTTGCAAACAAACGCACACGATCCCGGTACGAGCCCCTCACAAGAGCAAACCCCAAACAAAAGAGAATGCGGCCGAATTCGGCATGCAGATGCGTCGCAAACTATTCTGCAAACGAACGAGAAAATTGGCCGTTGAAGCGAGGTGCAAATCCGACAATAAACAACGGGATCACATTACATTATTACACGTACTACATACAACGTTGATGGCCTCCACCATGCGCCCAATGTGTAGACACGGGGTATTAGTTGGGCTGAGCCGGTTCGGCGTGAAAATTGGCGGCGGGGGCCTCGTTGTGGCTGGCCCAATAATCCCTGTCCGGTTTGCAGGGGGGCGCCAGCTGTTGTCAAGAAAAACGTCCAAATTCCGACGACCATTATGCGGACCAGCCACAAAACACCACTAAAAAATAATTCATCGGCCGACCATTTCTTTTTTTGGGTGGAAGATTGCAAGGACGAATTACGTGATCGCCTGAGTTCCACTCGCATCGCCATTGGTACGAGGCAGAGTGGCAGAATTTATTAATCGGTGAGACCACGTACAAATTAATGATCTCGATCAACTAATAAATATAGTATTGTTCAAACTGTACTGATAAATCATCGGCACCTTTGACGTTTTATTCACGAATAAAAGTCTATTATTAGTATAAAAAAACTGTACTGAAATGCGTATCATCTTTCCAAATCGAATCATTATTCTTTTAAGGTATTTAATAAAAATACTTGTGTCCCATTGCAAAACATTAGGTTCATCTGAGTCATAAGTCTGTTACACAAATTAATGCTATCGATATATTCGAAGCTTACATTTTGGTTATAAAAATCAATTGAAATCATTCTATCGTTATTGATTTAAAATAAAATATTCGTGAAATTGACAACAATCAATTGGCAACAACAGCAAAAGTTTTTATTTGACTTTTATGGCTCCATAACAGATAATTTGGTGTTGTTGCTGTGTGTACACGGAAAAGTCCAGAGAAAACTTTTAACCGTTGCGCTGCTCACACGCACCTCAAATCCCCAAACGGTACAAGTAAGACTATAAGTGCGAATTACGCCCAGTGTTTGTATGGAAGCTTTTGAACGGCATTGCCAGATTAACGAAACAAACAATATTTGAACGACGAATCTAGCCCCCCATCGCAATTGTCTGTCGTACACTCTCTTTGTATGTACCGAGACACGGGCGTATACTTCAACACAAATCCGACATGGCGGCTATTCGCTAGCACAATCGTAATTTTGTTTCTGGTGTGGGTTTACGTACATTCACGAAAAGCTTAACTCCCAGCTAGAAGCGAAAACTTGCAACGACTTGGAAGAACAGTTTGATTATTTTTGGCTTTGAAAATCCACTTCTTCCCACGAAACACAATGTGAAAATAATGATTGTGATGCTTCGATTGTGGCATTTAAAAATAGCGCCGCTTGCCGAAGAATATTATTTTTTTTTGTCGGTCCAATCCACAGATACAATTTGATAAGAGATTGCGATTTAGGTCAACACAAACGAAATTTGTGGGCCCTGAAATGAGCTCGGAAAGTCGAACGGCATAAATTGAAATGTAAATAAAAAAATAAATTGCACGTATTGGTGTTTTGCATTGTGTTTGTAAACACAAGGCTCGAAACATTTGAGAAAGCTCCCCTTTTTTCGCCAATTCGAATCGGTTGTGGGGTTCTGGCGAACGAAAATGGCAAAAGCACTGACCCACATGATGGCAGAAGTACTGAAGAAGAAAAGGTAGCTCTATATCATTCGAAGAGTGGAGGAAAGAGAATGAAGAATTCAAGAACTTGCTTGTCATTCTAAAACTATTGCATTGATTGAAAGAGAGTGAGAGGGAGAGAAGTGCACGGGGATGGCCAATTCGCGCGAATAAGATAATCGAAATGGAAACACTTTAAACGCCAAAGTGAAAAAAAAGAACGACACGAATATCGAAATCGGCACAGCGCCGTTCCCCAGACGCTATATGGCACATGTAATGATGACAAAGCATGCAGAAATGGCGAGCGACCCATTGGAAACTTCGGCAGTTGAAAGAAAAGTGCGCGGTGGCATTATGCAAATTTTCACGACCGTATTCAACTAGGAAACTTGAAAATCTCGACAACCGCGAAAATAGAAAGTTGGCAGTGTGTGGTGATGGCCGATTGGAACGAAAAGAACAAACAAGACCGTGAGCTAAAAATGTCCGTCCACATTACGGCTGAATAGAGAGGATTGTGATTGCGAAGGGTCTAAATTCCGCTGCACACAAAGTCATGCCACACCACCTGTTGTGATCCGGATTTACAAAAAGAAAAGCGAAAATATTGATACACATAGCTATAATCAAACACAACGCTACACAAAAATCAAGATCCAGCATGACAAAATCAGAATTTTAAGATCTTAAACACTTATTTCAACGACTTCAGACCCAAAAGACATCTCTCCCAAAAACTGAAACTTTCTTTTTTATTTTCCACCGCACAGTACTGATTCGCTTGAACAGCGACCAAAAATGTTCTTGGCATTAATTCTTCAGAAATGCTTGCATTTATTATTATTGCAGATATAATGACAACCAATAGCATCATAACGAACGCCCATCGGTCAAAGTTCGTCGGCGTCTCTTATAGCTAGTTAACCCCGAATTGGACATGTGCACCTACAAAATTCGTTCAACCGGCGAACAGTTTTCCCACCCACCCCAACAACATCTGACTGCATATGGATAAGCCCCCAAATGGAACGGTGGGCTAGATGATTCTTCAAAATTATCGCACGTAATTCGACTGCAATAAGAGTGCGACTGAATTAACGGGCTTATCCCGCGCTCTACAGAGAATCCTCTCGACATCACAGATGAAAGGGAAATCAGAAAAACCTGTTCCTCGATTCGAGAAAGAGATGACACCAAGTTCGAGAAAGCGTGTATTCGTCCCACGCAGAGGGAAAAAGGAAAAGAAAAAGGACGCGAAAACGCGCCTAACACCACAGGAGGACGCAGTCGACAGTCGCATGCACTCGTGCCGCGATATAAATAAACGGTAATTTCGCAGAGTCATCCCCCAAACATAAGTTGGTCGGCGGTGGCTTGCTGCGCGTCTCTGAGCACTAAAGAATGGACGGGATCAGGAGGGCCATATCAAGTGTCTGAAATATCGTAATCAGGCGCGAGCCGCTTGCGCAATTTGGACGCGTGTCCAGAGGCAGTGGTTCAAAAACTAACACAACCTGAATTTATTTCAAATTCAAACCCTTAGCTTTAGAAGACGGCCACTACCATATCGACAATCAGTAGCAACATCAACTATATCTGTACTTGTGAGTAAAAAATTTATTTTCAATTCAATATTTATTTGGACACTGACAACGTTATATCTTCAGGCACAGACATCATGTCGAGTCTTCATTTAAGCCGCCAAATAGCCCACTCGCAATCTCACCAAGCATACTCGAAATCTACCGGAAAAACTGTCAAATAAACACTCCCCCCCCTTTGGAAATGGCAGAACATCGCATCAACATAACGTAGAAGATAATGTCATCTATTTCTGAATTGACAAGACATGCATATATAGAACTTAAACGATTGATCGTAACTAAACACAGAGTACATGAGAGTGATATTTTCTGATATCATTTAACAATGGATACCAGTTTGAGAATCCCTGTACTCGTTACGGTGCCTTATAGTCGTATAAATGCTTAGATTAAAATTTAAATAAGCCAACTACTGTAAAGTACATTCTCTGTCGAGGCCCACTTTCCAGCAAAGGAATCGAAAAGACGGCGACAAAAATGATCATCCTAACGAACCAGTTCACCTCCTGACCGACGTTATCGACGGGTTTTATCAATTGGTCCAATTAGACATCAAACATACGATAGATGAGAGTTAAAAAAAATACGATTTTCTTTTCAGCTATATAGTGTCTGATCAAGAATTGAGCAAAATTCCAGCCGGGCTGTCGTCATAGATATTAAACGAAACGCTCGAAATTGGTTTTATATGTTTGGTGAACATCAATATCTACAGTACATATAACAAAGCTGGCACAATACGGAGCGAGAATGCCGATGAGCAGTAGAATGGCTTCGTTAATGTGAAAGAATTGGCTTAATCAAATTTGAATGACGCCAAGAGAAGCTGGCGACCCCAGTCACCTCCACAGATTGAATTCAGTTTTGCCCACCACCCCCACTCCCTCCTTTCTCCCCCACGCACACACACACACACCTTCGGCATCTTTTTCGAAACCAGGCGATACAATGCGTCGGCCGCCCCCGCACCAATTTCACACTAGCACATTCATGAAAGACGACACGACACAGTCTAGGCATGCACCTGACTCCGAGTAGCACATCCACCTAAGACGTGAGACCTGAGATTCTCTCAGATTCACCAGAAACCGAAACTGTCAATTTCCCAAAAAAATGACCATTTCCGGTATAGCTATGAGTAAATAGAAATAAAATCCTGAAATTGTCTGTCGTTCAGCGGCTCGCCCACAATAAGATCTCGCATCATTCGCTCAGCAAGAAATTCGCTGAAAAAGAAATCTATAAATAATTTATCAGGTCCGCACAACAGATTGTGTTCACTACACATGGGGAATAAATGCACAAAAAGAAACTTACTAACACTGAGAGGGCGCCACCCAGCGTCCAAATAATGCGGAACAAGCCGAATCGAATCATATCACATACATGTATATTACATGTTAACCTCGGCCATTTGTGCTCACATTTGTGGATAACAGAATCTGGCAAACTACAAAAATGCTCATTTGTAAAAGGAATTTCTCTACAACATGCTTATTTTGCATTGCTTGGATAGCAATAACTCAACTCCAATGAACTTTTCCTACATTTAGATTCTTTGCCTATCAATGAGAACTATCGAGGCATCATTGGATGGCAATTCGTAGTCTACATAAAACGGTAGAGAACAGTTCGCTGCACACACAAGTGGCGAATGCAAATTCGCACGAGAAAATTAAACTGGGGCAGAACAGGAACATAAACTTGATTCGATTGATTGTGTTTGGATTAACCACTTTTTTTTT
>JAQGBY010006028.1:0-13710 GCA_034698785.1 Mycogona germanica
CGAGACAACCAGGAGATACATTTTGGTCATTCAAATTTGATTCCCAAACACCAAATTACGTCATGTGCGCATGCGCACAAAAGAGAATGAGTGGAATTTGGGATTGTGCGCATGCGCAGAATCAAATTTGAATGACCAAAATGTATCTCCTGGTGACGTTATTACGCACGTGAAAAATTAGATAGCCGGTAAATTTAAACAATTAATTTTTTATTTCATTGGTGGTTACTGTAAACCCCGGCAAAGCCGGGAACCCCTCTTGTATGTTAATAATACAGAGTAGTAATATTTCTTTTTCGATTAGACATAAACCCAATTTACTAGAAAGCTTTGAATATATTTGGTGGCCTGTATATGGATTCCTATGCTCGATTTTGTTAATTTACTGTACTATAGCTAGATTCCTTTCGGAGTTATTTGATGTGCTCGATGACTGGCCAACACGGAAATATGATGGTTTTTGGGGATATTGAATATAGTTATGCTTGCATTTAATAGGTTCTACAAAGAGGACTAAAAAAGAAGTCTTTTAAAATTCACAAAACAAAATTGGAAAGCGTCAATAGAATCAAATGGAATTTAGCACAATTATTCGCAATACATTCCTTTTTCGTTTGCCATGGTGCATGTGTATTTACATATACACCATGACAATTGAAAAAGGAATATATTGGCAATAAGTGTGCAAAATTTTATTTTATTCTATTAACGTTTTCCAATTTTTATAGTAAATTTTAACATGCTCCTTTTGTTTTAGACCACCCTGTCCTGGATTTACTTGGATTTACTGGAAACACTTTTTTCTAAAAGTTGAAATTAAAAAATATATATGCAATACCGCCAATACCATGAATGACAGGATAAGCGCTCCCCTACTTGAATAAGAAACTTCCAACGGAAGACGAGTAAGAAACGGCAGTGCGTCGTGCGACAACACTCGAGAACGGACGTTGAAAGCTTGCTTGGGTTTTTTGAACATTTGTATGTTTTGTCCACGACACAGTCAATAATTCGCCCTGCAGCCTTATTTTGCCTTAATTTGTTCATATACCACAATTAGATTCGAAGTTTGTTAGTGAAAATGTTGTTATTTTTTTAATATTCTTTTATTCATTTTAATTGATTTCGTGTGCAGCATTTGCACTCCTGTTTTGTGATAATCTCCAGCGGCTTCTCATTCCAACTCTTATTAAAATCACATTACTCTTATTAGACAATTATGTTAATTTTCGTTAGGTATTAGTAAGGTCTCTAAGAAATATTTTGAGTGAGCATGACCATGGACAAGCAGTTGGAAGGAGGATATGCCACTGTCAGGGATACCCAAAGTGGCCGATTAAAAAAATTACTGAATCGTGAGGTCGTGAAATCGTGAGGCAAAGAGGTGCCCGGGGAGGTCATACTCCCTACTGGGACACCCACATCTGTTGTCATGCACATTGGCAGCAGCATTTTCTGTGACTGTTCGATGATGCTCAATGAACCAATTTTTGATTTTGTCATGTTTCTTCCCCTGGTGCAGAATTTATCCCATTTGACTTGGAAGAATGCCCATTATGACTTGTAACAAAAAATGTCTTTGTTCCTTAGCAACTGTCAATCATGCTAGTATTTTAACATATTCACGGTGATATTAGTAAAATTGTGATTGTTCCAATAACCAATTTGCACAGGTGTTGAATTCCGATTGGCAATGGCACGAGCCATTGTGATTATACAGAATATGTCTGAGCACCACCAATGTTGTATTTTAACAAGCATCGACCTACACTATGGCAAAGATAGCAAATTAATCATAATGGGCATAATTGTTGTAGCCTTGCTGCAATTATGCAACAATTGAAATAAATAAAAAAGTTGTCATAATATTCTCACGTAGGTCGTGCACAAGAACAAAATAGCACAATCCAGCACTTGAGGTTCTATATGGCCATAATTATGACATTTACACAAACCTTCTAATGCATCAGACCATATATACTCATAAGATGTGTAATGAATGCACAATAAATTATGGTGGTCATTTCAATATACGAGGGTTCATGAAAACGTAGTGTCAATGACTTAATAACTTTGAAAAAAAATTGGAATTGAAAGCTACGGTACTCCCTTTTTAATTGTATAGTTTAGTTTCTGCATAATCGCCATGTAGTGCAACTCACCATAATAGAAGCTGGCACTTTGTTTCCGGAGTAGATCTTTAACAGAACGTTGGACTTGTTCATTGAAACCAAAATGAAGACCACGAATGTCAGCATCAAGTTTAAGGAAGAGCTGGAATCCAAACTGAACCAAATCTGGGCTGTATGGTGGATGCGGCTGAATGATGAGATTGGGGTTGTCGATATCGACTACAACTACTCGCCATGTGTGAGGGCGCGCATCATCGTTATTAAAAAAAATATCCTTAAGCGACTCCTTTAATCTTTTTGGATCTTTGGGATCTTGAAAAAATACTTTTTTGACCGAAATTTAATTTGAGCGATTCTAAGATTCTCAGTAATCCCAGTCATCACAGCAATCATCATCAATGATTTTCATTACCCTCTGTTGTGCCACTAGCGGATTATGTTCACGTTTCTGTTTGGCACACAAATCCAATGTCTCAGATTACATTTTTTGGTTCATCGATACACGTCTCGAATGTCAACACAATCGTAGCAGTATACCGACTTCACAAATTATAATGAATAATGAACACGCAGTTTAAATCGTGATGGCGATCTCATTTTTGGAGCCTCCTTTATTTGAACATAAAAAAGGACGACTCAGCTGAACAACTTGATTTTCACACAGGTGATAGCCCACACCTTGTAGAACGTGTTGAAATTTTAATCCAACATGTGGTGATACCTGTTCGAAAGTTGCTAAGTCATTGACCTTACTTTTCAATCAACCCACGTGGTGACAACCACCACTTGGGATCTTCCTTTACCACTCTTATTCTATTCCTCTTACACTATTCACTATAGACTCAGAGGACAGGTTGGACACACGGCCAATACAAAATAGTTCACTTGGGTACGTCGGTAACGTGCACACCTTGCTCTGTTAATCAAGGAAAAGTATTTGTTAGTCTAAAATTTGACTTGATTCTGGATTTGATGACGTTCTGCCATTTTGTGTAATCTCAAAACTGTTTGTCTTTTGTGGCTACTCACATGAGTTTTATCGGTGATGTACCCAGTTGGAAAATTAAACATGATAACAGTGTAAGATTTAATTCGAGTCTCTCAGAAAATTCCATTTTTCAGATTTACCATATATTTCAAGTTAATTTTATTTAAAAATTTAATATTACCCACTTTTATTCAGAAATTTACATACAAATTATATTGGTGAAACCAATTGGTTAATATTGCTTGCACATTAATATAGCTTGCACGGTAAAACTAGTTTAAAAGAAGATAGTGTCCTGAGCTGCTAGATTTAATTTCGTGGTTTAGACTGCATAGTTTTAAGTTAAAAAGACTACCTTCTCGGTCCTGTAGGTTTTCAAAAGGTATTTGTTTGCTAGACAACAAAGCAAGGAGCATCGAGGTATTTCGAATTAAAACTAAAATGACCAGAATTTCTCGTTTAAACTAGTAATATGACAAATTAAAACCAATACTTGTGCAACCTAGAAGACTTGTCAGAAGAAGTGAAGGAAATTTAAAAATATGTATGAGAAAAATGGGTGATAATAATAATAAATGGTGTATTCAGGACAGCACCAAATAAAAAGAGGAACCGGGTGGCGATGATGATATTTTATTATTACTCAATTTGAACTGGTAATTGCGAAGAATACAGAGTTTCGAAGAGATCGGGAGTTGAACCACGGATCCAGTGCTTTAATAAATGCTGGCCAAATAAATGTAAATTGTGTTCATTGGCGAGTGTATACGGACTGATAATTGCGAGAGGTGTCGAGTGGAGAATCGAGAGCACTGGACCGGCAATCCAGGGATCTGTGGTTCAACTCCCGGTTTCTTCGAAACTCTGTATTTTTACAATTACGAATTCAAATTGAATAATAGTAAAATATTATAAAAGCGAGTACGCCACTTAGTTCGACGTTTTATTCGGTACTGTCCAGAATCCACCATTTTTGATTATTAAGAATATGTGTTCAGGAGCTAGTTGAACAAGGGTTCAAACTATTAATACATTTGATTTTGTGGATCCAAAAGAATTGATTAACCATGCCCCTCTTTAAGAAAACAAGTCAATGCTCATTTATTTCAATATTACCAAGCATCGATAACCTTGAAAAAAGGATGAGACTCCAACGCGCTGTAAAAAGAAACTACGAGACATCCATGATTTTGAAACTGCTACTTTCGAAATCTTCTACCAGCGGTGATACAATTACTCAGAACATTTTGCAAACCAAAAGCCTATGTTGAATTTTGTATAACATGGTGTGCATCGGGTGATCAGACGGCCCATTAATCTGTCTTTCATTTTTTGGAAGCAGTTTAAAATCGCACGGTGCAAATCAGGTGAGTGTGAGGTAGTGCCACGGTGCCATGTTTGATGAGGCATTATCGTGAAAGAGTTTCCAGTCTTTGGTATCCCACAGATGTGATCGTTTCTGTCGATTCGCCTCTCAGAGACGGATAAGAATCAATTTGTAGCGGTCCATGTTAGCCGTGGCACCATCTGGATTAAACTCAGTCAAAGAATACTTCCAAAACAGGATGTTGTGCAAAATTCGACACAGATATTGCAGGATGGTTCTCGTAATGGTCTTTGCGAAATGTTTTAAGCAATTGTATCACCGCTGGAACAAGTGTATTATTGCACAACGGCAATATTTCGAAAACAACAGGTTGTAATTATACATGTATTGTAGTTTTTAAGTAGCGTCAGGTTCATAACTTTATGAACAAAGCATTTTCATGGTTTTACTAAGAACAGCGCCAAATGAGAGACGAAAAAGTGTGATAAGCTCATTTTTATTTAATTAAATATGATACTTGTTAAGTGGGAATCTAACACCAGGTAATTGACTAACGCGGAGCATTAGACGCGAAAGTGAAGGATCGGTGTTCGAATCCTAGCAACTACTTACGAAACTTTAAATTTTCCACACCCATCAATTACAATTATTCAGTAGATAAGAGCTCGCCAATATATGAGTACTGAAATTCTCTACAGGTAGAAAGTTTGTGTTTTAAGATCAAAACATTACTTAGTTATCTAAAATGAGTTAATTCCAATTAAGTTGGGAAATGCGTAGTCCGCCATGCATAGGGCGCACACATTCGGCTCGTAAAAAACCCACAAAATACAGTAATGACGCCCATGTGACGTTTTAGTCGGGATACCAAAATTAGTGTGCATTTTAAGTTGGCACATATGTAGAATACAAATTGAAGTTGTGAGCTATGCTTATGACTTACACTTATGATTTGACAATTGCAACAATTATATACAGTTCATGAGACTTCATATTTCTGTTTCTGTTTTTATGTACGCTACTGACAGTGCCACAAATAGTACCACAATAACTTCGTGAAGAATTAAAATGTCGCAAAAGTTGTCAAAAAGAGACGTTTTTTTAACAGATAAAAACAATATTTTGAACATTGACCATATGTTCTATATATTTCTCTGCAGAAATTCGTTGCAATCATAGTCTAATTTCGACCATTGAAAGTAGACGACGCTTAATTGTTATTAACATTTAGAACGCTTAAAACCATGAGTGTCATTTTTATCAAAATACGGTGTGTTTGCAATCAATGCAGATGATATCACATTCATATTTCTCATGGCTTCTAAGTGATCTTAATCCTCCAAAGTACCAAACACATACACTCTAATACTCAATAACATACATTTCTTAACACACGTCAACGTTTCCTTTTTCTTTTTACTTGAACTTCATGTTCACAGTGGCTCTCGTTTCATCTGAATGATAATCCTGATGCAGACATTCATCTTTACTCCCGAATACAACTTTTTAAACACGCAGGTCCCTCTAGTGCTGTCAGCTCATGTAAAATGGTGGCCTTAAATCAAAATCACTTACCTCGAGTGTATGAATGTAGCCAACAATCCCTACAAGTACCAAGGCCAATTCTCTAACCTTCATACTGCAGGTACTCTCTGGTCTACAAGCCTTCCTTCGGCCTGTATCTTAGTTAGAAAACTATGATATTATCTTGTGTAGAAGAACACCATGTACCCGTATTGGGATATATCGGAACGGGGGGCCAATCGACGAATCAAACTGACACGCATGCAAAATGCGATCAAGTGATTTTCAGTGCGCCACGTATACTTTTATATAATTGTCATTGGTGGCGTTCTCGTTTGCGGGCTTGATTAGTCAAAAGCGACGTCATGAAAACTCGTAAAATTTGCACGTGCAACTCGACAGACAGACGGTGCGTTTTATTTCAATTCGTAAGTTGTTGCTACATTTTGCATGCCGGCTGGCGCCCTGGGAACGGCACAGCAGTCCCGATCTGGAGCAAACCAGACAACCGCCACAGCAGACAGCAGTGAGGATTGCAATTCAGGGGTGGGGGTGTGCATTCTGAACTTGAGCTGGCTAGAAACTAGATAAAAACATCAATGACGAAAAACTAGGGAATTACTCGGCACCAGTTTTTCCTTGTCCAACTGAATGTTGAAAAATAATATATGCATGAATTTGAATTTGAAGTATCGCTGCCAAATGTTAAAAGTCAAATTCTCTATTCAAAAAAGCCTGACAAACTTTCTGTCGACTTTACCAACTCAGATTTCCCGTTTCCCTGATTTTTATTTTTGAATGATATAAGCATTCTTGTTTGACAAGAATTCGACGGCTACACACCCCTTCATGGACGTAAAGTTTTATTTTAATATCAATATCTCGTTTCTACGGCGTCCAATTATGACGACAATTAATGGTGTTTACCCTGTGACGTCAAATTGAGTTATTAATCTGCGCTAATGCAGAATATGCACCCAATCCGTGATTGGCATGATAGATTGATGTATGAGACGAGATCCAGTGCCTCACTTTCGTGCAACACTTGTTGTCCCGTTTGCCGATGGCCCCCTATGGACCTACACTTGGTTCCAGGCTTGCCAGAGGCGAATAATCGGTAGCGACACCAACGGTGATCGGCGCTAAACTAGTGGAAGCAACCACACATCAAACCTTGGGACATATTTCGTCAAATTTGTTTCAACAAGCCAGTACACGAACCGAAATCGACAAATTTCGCTTTAGCTTGATGAGCAATCGTGCGATGAAAATGTTTTTTCATTTTTTTCATTTACGAATCAAATGGAAACAATTCTCAAAATATTCCGCTGTTCAAGCAATCGGGCGAAAATTAAAATGCCGTAAATTTAATTCGCTGCCTCTAGATTCCATTGGTTAATTTGTCATAGCAAATATTAATTATTTGTAATGAAAGTAAACAGTTATTAAACACTACGAAAGCCTAATAAAAAAGTATGACGCAAAAGAAGAAAGAAGGAAGAAAATTACTCGAACAATTTTTACTTTTCACATATCTGTTTAAACATAGCCATAGGATAACCACCTCTTGATGTTCACAAATAATAAAAGATCATGAAACGATTTTACACGACCATGATTATGTAACAAATTAGAATCTAAATTAGTTGAGAAGCTTCTCATGTATTTGTGGTTTGTATAAAATGTATATATGTAATTGTACACTCTAATCCATAAAAACGAGCACCCCAAATAAAAAAATATCACGACTTCGTAAAAAAAATGCTTCGATTTAAATGAAATTTTGCAGTGTTCTATTTTAATTAATAGAGATTCAAATTTGCCGTGCACAGGTGGCGCTGTATATCAGCTTCATTTTATTTAAGAGAGATGTTGCTGCTGAAAGACTCATTCGCAAACGCCCGACATTTAGCAACTCGGTGTTGGTGTATGTTGGCATTTCTGTATTCGGTCGAACTGGAATTCAACCAGGTTGATCCCGGAGTTAAGATCGATAGAAAATATTACAGTGATGAACTTTTGACCAAGGAACTTTGAACTCCAAAAACAAGCGGCAACCAACAATCCCCGCTAATAAAAAACAGTTGCAACAAAATCAACGGGAAACACCACAGTTGATCGAACCCAGCCAGACTTCCAGTGTAATAAAAAATTTGAGGAGATCTCCAGGAAAAGGTTTACAAATCAAAGATTGCCAATATCGAACAGCGAATTAAAATAACATTGATTGAACTCGACCAGCGCATAATCCATAATCGATTCGTCAATCGAAGAATGGCGCCTTCGACTTCGGGCTTGTGTCAAGGCCACATGAGAGCAGTTTGACCACATTTTATAATTCAATTTTGTTCTAAATCTATTATTCTATGTAAGTGCCAAATTTAATTTAAGTTGAAGCATTTTTCACGAAGATATTGATATTTATTGGGGGTGCTCCTTATTATGGATTACAGTGTACTCGTATGTTTGTTTTGTAGTATGTTTATCAAATATATTGATTTCTCTCATAGCGAGTATGTTAAAATGGTCAGGTAAGCTTATGCCAAGTATTGATATCTCAATCATCTTTCTCGTTATTTTGAATACGTTAAATTTAAAATAAAATTAAAGGACGAGATGTAAATATTGTCGCTACAAGATATTACGAACATGCTGCCCACTATTCTTTGAATTAGCGAATAGATCTCACATAATGGGGTTATATTGAATAGATGATGGACGTCTTGCAGTGGTCACATCAACTTTCCAGTAGATACATACCACAATTTAGTCGAGACTAAAATCTAGAACCTGTTATCATGGAAGACCAAACCACATGCGTAATACATTATCGTAGTCTGCTAGCCCAAAGCACAGATCAATTCTAGATATTCGACAGTGCCACCTGCAATCGTTTGTTTCTATGGATAATACGCCCTTATTGCGTTGCACAGTGACGATCGCAAATTGCGGATGTGATTTTAACATAAAATAACGATAACATTTGATATATACTAAATAATTTAATAAGACTATTTCCACTCTCAACAACCCGGATCGGTTGAGCACAACGGCGTTTCTTGCTACTATGTATATATGCAAATAATAAAATCGTAAATTGCTTTCCTGAACTCGCAACTCTGCATCTAATATGAAAATACTGAAAATCAAAATTGACTCGAGGACTGGCTTCACTAGTGTTCCGATGAGATTACAAGTACAATACATTTTTGAATATAACATTGGATAATCGGATTTATGTTAATAATGAAATCTCAGATACTGGTGTAATATAAATCGTCAATATTATTTCAATATTCCTTAGTTTCTTTACTTATTTTAAATTCTTAATCAATCAGTACGACCCGTCGTGGCGCAGTTGGTTTATGACGGACTGCGGTTCGGCGGTCCCGGGTTCGATTCCCGGCGCGGGCTTTGGCTCGGGGTACTGGTGAAAATGTGCCTCTCACACATAGGGCCTAAGCTCTGAGAGGGGTACAGAATCTTCCTGTTGTGATCAGCACATTGGACGTGATAATGTCAAATTGCTCGAAGGTAATTTATTATTTCTCGAATCATTCGAAATCTAGTTGGTTCAGAGCAGCAGAAGATGTTATATACCGCGACGAAATAAAAATACCACACACACCAAGTGTTGGCAATAACTTCAAGAGCTGGACTGGACCGGTGACTTGACACATGTTCATTCGAACTGGTAACCGACTGGTTTGTACATATGGTCAGAAATATCTCAGGGTCTGTTCTCAACTGTCGAAGCTATCGCTTCAGCGACAGTCGCTATTCGCATTAATTTTTATTGTCGGCCACAGATATCTCGCAGTTGTTCGGAACCAATGTTGTCGCATGCTGTTCAGATATTTTTGCAAGGAGATTTTACTACATATACGGAATACACAACGAGAGTTGAAGTACTTGTACAGTAACAAAACTGTTAGGATCAACAGAATCTTTTTTTTTTAAATAGCTGTTTAATAAATAACAGGGTTTGTGTTATTACATTTCGCACTATTTAACAGGGTCGGATTAACCTAGAGGCAGGTGAGTCAGTTGCTAGGAGCCCCAAGCCTTTCAGGTGTCACGCAGCACCGTCCAATTTAATATTGATTTGATATTGAAATAGAAAAACAATCGAGTTTTTTTAATTGTCTCCACGGGGGCCGGCACGAACCACCTGATTATATATATTCTGTGAAACATAGCAATATTATAACAATTTTTCAAAAATCCCCACATTTGAGGCTCATCAAATATTTTTGGCATACAAATCACAAGCATGATGATAAGATTTTTTTTTAAATCGCTCTTCGCGCTGATTTGCTATTACATTTCTCAGTAGGTTTAGAGCATACAAATATCGCTTGCAGTTTAACACACAAATTAAGCATTTCAAGGTAATTTTTTAATAAAATCGAAACGCTTAATTTCTCTTTATTTTCTAAATTTATCTCACACAAAAAATGTTAAGTTTTAAAAGCAATATTTAAAAAAATAACACTTTGCGTGGTCATTACCGTTGGTCTAAAGTTTTTCGAAAATTAAGTGCAGCTACATCAAATAAACACTTTCTAATTAACTTTATACAGAAATCATTAAAGGGTTTTCTTTTTTGGTAAATCAAAAATGTTTTAGGAGATAATTTGCAAGGGTCATAAGATGTCGACACATTCGGACCCCCACAGGGCTTAATCCGGTCATACACAGTAACTAGAATGATTCTAACTATATACTACTCAGCTCATAGTCTTCAACTTGACGAAGATTCGAATTTAAAACTTTCGATTGTGAGCTGACCTCTGCTTAATAGAATGCCGGTAAGTTACCAAAAATAAAATAATCTATTTTGCGTCATGGGGGCTGTCAATTTTTGTCATTTTTTGATTTTTTTTAGATGAACTAAGGAAATGATGAATGAATGATGTCCAAACCGCAAAGCGCGGTGAATAGCTGGATCACGCAATCGTCACTAAACGCCGCTTGTTACAGTTATAACTATCCTCATGTCTCAAGTTTTGTCAACAGCGAATATTTGGTGATTCGGCGCCACCTATATAAATAGTATACTATTTTGCGTGTGACGCAGCCGTTCCACGCTTCCACAGTTAACCCGCAAACAAAAATTCACGCATAAACCTTGTTCCAAAAAAAAAGAGTCGTATTTCCAATATTTTCGAAAAACTGACAATCAGACAGTTTGCGAAGATGTCGCGAATACGACCTCATTTGAACAGTCCTACTACGTGCTCATTTTTATTTGCGAACGAGACACCTGGAACTGCGTGGTTGGTGCTTCGCATCATTACATTTGATTTACATTCTTTCACATTTCCAACCTTTTTCATATTTCGAACGAAAATGTCGGCGTCCCCATTCAATAATAGCAATGAATTTTGATCGTTGACGAAGCGATCGATATATCACATTTCTCCAATCTAGACAGTTTACATAGATTACGTATTCAATATTCTAGGCGCGTTACAAGAAAATGTGACGCATATCTACAAATAAAAATGCATATTTCTCCAAAACGACATCAGACATCAATGCGGTGTGAATTGTAAAATCTGAACAGAAATATTTGTGGGTTAAAATATTGAAATATTATATAAAAATGCAATAACAACTTCTTTATTATTGTACGACTTGACCAGCTACAAGTAAAACAAAAATTCGTTTCTTCCCTGTGAATTTTCAGTAAATTTGCCTCACTGTATTAACATTCCAGGTTATAGCTGTGACGTGGTCACCCAAATTAAATATGGTTCGACCTGAATATATCAACCAATATATCAATTTTACGTGCAAAATCAATACGCAGCCCATGTTCAGTAGGTGCCGACTTTTATAATTGGATGCAGCGTTCGGCTTCGATTTTACGGGTTACTGTAAAAACGCCAAGACAGTGCGCGCATAAACTGGAACACGTCAACCATTTCGAAATGAGCCATATGGCCATCGCATATGTCGATATGGAAATTGAATTGCGAGCGACGTGTGGTTTACGTGGATAATTAACAATCATGCAAATTACGAACGTTACAATTGTGAAATATTTTGGCAAAATTCGAACGAAAAGTCCTTCATTAGTGACTGGAACGGGGACGCGGTAGCCCCATTTCTCAAATACAAAATTGTTACGACTGCCGTATATACTACCGTTGAAACCATTAATTTTAAATTCATGAAAATATTTCGTGTTATTGTACAGAAAATGGCAAATAATTTTTGAAGGGCGTCAGAATACGAGCACATAAACTGCTTGTCGATGATTAAAAATATAGATTAACTAAAAAAAAGAGCGCACTAAAGCGTTTATTATAGTTCGCTTAGTCGAGTAATTGTAATATTACATTAATATGTGCCCCCGCTAAAGCGGCGATACATTAAATAATATATATTATACCAGAATTAAATTGTTAATGACTATAAATTCTACTGACGATGTGAAAAGTTGAAAACGTACTTGATAGCCTATTTCAACTAACACACATTTGAAATATGTAATGAACTGTAAACACATGCAGAAATTCCAAATTTGGTGTCATAATTTGTTATTTAGAAGTTGTTCAAAAATCTTTTAAATTCAGGCAATTTCTGAATTGTAATTTATGTCGTGTTTAACACCACGTTTATAGAAATGTATCTGCCTAAATCTCCTTCGTGTTAGTCCACCAAACATTGTAATGCAATTCTCGGAGAAAATTGAAATGTTGAACCACGCAACCCCAAAATCCAAATGTGAAAAATGGCATGGATCTACGCTTACACTAGAAACACGTCCTCTACCTACTCAGCTATACAGCCAACATCACCATTAGGTTAAGCCCTAGGCTAGGCTAGACGATTACTAGGAACCAATAGGTTCACAATTGAGGTGGGCTGCGTAATTAAGCTTACGAAAACAGACATTTACGTGGTTCCTCAATACAGCTGTTTGTACAACGCCAACGAACTTTGGCCGATAGTCATTTGACATCGATTGACCAAATGGAAAATAACATACATGCAGTCGACAATAATCGTTAGCAATCAACGAGCATTCATAGTACAAACAAGGGCGTTCCAAATAATTAGACCAAGGCCTCGCATCAAAAGGTCGGCCATTTTGGTACTCAAAACGGCAACGACACTGGGACGTACTAGGTGCTTTCCTGACATAAATACAAAAGTGGAAATATAAAACCTTGCTGGCAGAGAACAAAATATAATTTTTAATTCACCAATCTCTGGATTATCGTTTAATCACTTCAGATTTCACGGGGCAGCGCTAAATGACTTCACGATTGGATCTTGCGTGAATCTATAAAGCATATATTCTTACCTTATTCATACCTTAACATGAATTAAAACAATAGTAATGTTCTTCTATAACCGAATGCTCTGCGCTTCGTAGTATCCCCTCTTGTCGATAGACGGCGTTGATCTCCATTTGAGCGCCACGTGAGCAGTGGCGTTGAGCGCCACTTTTCGTTCGTTCCAGTCGCACAATCTTATATATATAACAAGAAGGGTGCCCGACTTTGCCTGGGTTTACAGTGACCACCAATGAAATAAAAAATTAATTGTTAAATTAAACTTTAAATGTGAAGTAACTAATTTTTCACGTGCTATACTCTGTAATGACGTCATGCAGGAGATACATTTTGGTCCTTCAAATTTTTATTTTTTATTTTTTTAATTCACTGAAGTGACGGGTCACAACAGGAAGATTCTGTACCCCTCTCAGAGCTTAGGCCCTATGT
>JAQGBY010006029.1:0-13707 GCA_034698785.1 Mycogona germanica
TAGGGCCTAAGCTCTGAGAGGGGTACAGAATCTTCCTGTTGTGATCCGTCACTTCAGTGAATTAAAAAAAAAAAATTTAATTGTTTCGTGCTTAGGAGGTTTGCTAATCAAATTGCGGAATGCGGCATACAAGCAGCCAAACAGCGGTAACCATAGCAACCACACGCGTTCACTCTCACGTCTTCACATTAATACAGTCGGTGCGGTGAATATACATGTATATTCGTCACAAAATAGAAGCCTATTGATGACGGAAAGAAAATTACCATTTAATTGTGCCTATTGATCCCCGTCTGAGCCTCCTCATTGTCCCCTAACGCGCGTGCGCTCAGCCCCCCTAGCAGTGCTGCGTGACTGTGGGACCTGACTCGGGAGCTATGGACCAATGACAGCGCGTCTTTCAATGTTATGGCACACACACACAAACATACAGTATATACCCGTACTGTGCAGTTGTACGCGTGCAAATGCGCAACCGACTAACGACACATTAAATCGAGCGTTGGCAATTAGGAATTTCTAACGTAACCCCCCCACCCCATAGACGCCACACGATTTGTTGTCGACAGGGCACCATTCTCGGTTATTGGTGAGGTCAATTTCGGATTTCCACGTAAGCCTACGTCGGTGGTGCGCGATCTTTATCTAAGAAAAAGAGCTTTTAGTTTCACGACCTCGTTCGATTGCTTTTTTTAAAACCATTATCACGCTTGTGGTGATCATACAAGATTCGTTAAAAATTAATAAATAAAAAATTATCAAAATTAGTTGACGTTTCAGTTATTAGGTTTGATGCAGGACAGTTTTAAGTTTGAGAATCGTCGGTCCCGGCGAGATGTGTATAATGTTTGAATTTACCTGTTGATAGTTTGGGGCCTCCGCGGAGGTGATCCTTAGGCAAGCACCTCAACTTAGGTGCTCGGCCTCGACCACGGCCAGGTGGATGCGAGAGAAGATGAGTTCTACCGGAAGTGCGGCCACCTTTATATCACTCTGTCAGCTGTTGTTCCGAAGTGGCCGTCACCTCGTTGTAGTTTTGTTGTTCTCTTTTCACTTTTGTTGTCTTCGCTTTGGGCCTTCCAAAGTGTTTTCCTAAGCGGGATCGTTGAGTCCCGCAATTCAAACATTCCCCGACGGAAAAAGAAAATACAAAATCACCTATTTCATATTTTTTTTTTTTTAGCAAAACAAATCCCTAAACTTTATTTTTGTAAATACATTTAAATTGAAAATGATTAGCAACATAAACGTACATGTAGTTGCTACCAGGTTTAGCGAACAGTTTGACCTCGGGATAGATACCAATAATTGATACAAGCATTATTCCAATAAGTGATTGATTCTGTGTCTTTCACAAACAAGAAAGTAAGATAAGTTACGGACAGGAATAAATGAAACCATTTCTGTGTAGCCTTGTAAACCTCTGGGCAAATCATTCGGTACACATCGGCAACGTATCCTCATAAGACCTGAACTTGACACTTTTGAATGAAATTGCGGGTTCAATTACCGGCCGAGAACTTTCTACAGGCGTCTTCCTCCGCATTGAGAAATAAAGGAGTGGAACCAGAGTCCTGCATCCGTCTGAAGTCTAGGATAGGAAGTATAGGATGAGTCGCACCTTGGTGCGGAAGTGGACCTTCTTTGTACGACTCGTCGTAGCCCAGTTGATTTAGCGACTGACTGTGATTTCGGCGGTCCCGGGTTCGATTCCCGGCGCGGGCTCTCGAAAATTTCGATCCCGGGGTACTGGTCGTTCCCCTCGCACAGTGCCTAAGCACCATGAGGGGGACGTAAGGCCTGTAGTGCGGTTGACTACAGTTGATTGGAAACACAAAAAAAGCGTTGCTTAATAAATATCTGAAGGCGAAGTCATAACTGCCGTCTGTGGCCGCAGCGCCGCACTGCACATGACAGGTGAGGATCGCGAGGATCTTCCTTCTGAAGGCGATCTGACAATCCATGTGAATGGTGGGTCTCGGGAGCATGGTTCATCCATCCCCCCTATCCTCTTCCTCCTCCTACGCACGTACACACACGGCCAGGAATAAACGATCGGCGGCCGGTTATTGTTGGTAGCACGCGATCAAAGAAATCCAATTTCTGCGCTGAGTTATTGCCACCGTCCCACACAATGACCGTTGCGCATGTAGTCATCATTTTTGACCCATCTCTCGTTCTCTCTCTCTTCTATTTGGGAGCGGCGGCCATTTCCTACACACACACACACACTCACATATACGGACCACGAGATCCATCATCATCAATATCGCATTGTGATCTTCGTTCGGTGTGAGTTTGTGTCTGCTGATAGAAATTGCACCGGCAATGCCCTCCACGTATAGGTGTGCCTTTCTCCTGCTCATATTACATACATCTACTGTATATAATGGCTATCGAGGCTTTTGTTGGCCACCTGAAGGTTATATGCCCAAATGGACCAATCGGTGTTCGCCTTTCGAAAATTGGAATTTGTAAGCTGCTGCATTTTTCGAGTGCACCATTTCGGAGTCGATTGCCTCGCTGATCCGGCGTTCAATGTAATTTAATAAATATTTTTATTATCCAGTTCTTTCCAATTTAAAAAATGTTTTTCCTGCAAAGGAAACGTAAGAAACATCTCAACATTTGAACTTGAATAGGACATCACCTTTCAAGATGCTAAACAAATTAATATTTGTTAAGGATGACCACCAGCGTGTTCGACCTACACCCCTCTCTAAACCCCAGGGGGTGACTCGGTAATTTTGTCTAGCTACGTAGGTAGGGATCTTTTATGTCCACCTGATATCACGGTTATCACGACATCAGGAAGGTGTGTTTAGCAATTTCGCTCGCCTAAAAAATTTCAAAGGTCTCGGTCGGGAATCGAACCCGCGTTCATGGGCGCAGATGGCGAACACGTTCACCATTATAGGTTAACCTGTTTATGAGTTTTATCTACTGATGCTGAATGTCTCTATAGTTGATGCTATCGTAGCAATAACTTTAAAAGGAATATTTCAAACGGTCCAAGAATCTTGATATGTGTTGCGCGAATAATTCGAAAAGTGTCCAACCCAATACAATGTACTTATGATGCTGGTGTTAGTGTTTTCAGTTCAAATTAATGTACTTGTCTTCACCATGATCGTCTTTTTCTTTTAAGTCGGCATCTGAATCATTAATCTTGAGGGTTGACTCTACGTTTGTTTCAGACGTGTGTGTTTATTTCAATTCAGGGAACGCAATTACTGTTTTCGTTTCTTGTTGGGATCTCGAGGCAGCCTGAACATCCAATTGTGGTGGGGGTGGCCTCGGATTTCAGTGAGCGCATCTTTTTTTTTTTTTTTTACCATTTTGTAATAATATTATTTATGAGCAATATCTGCGTCAAACAAATCTCATTGCATAATGAAAGTACAGAATGTCGTGGTGTGAGTGAGGGTCTCGGAAAAAACAAAATTTACATGTTGGCTCTGGTCCAGAAAACCCCAAATGGCTTGTTGTACACTGAAACGACAGCTTTTGAATGCAGTCAACTTCCACAGTGATTGTTAAACTGGCAGCCGCGGTCGAACAGTGATGTACCGTCGTATACCCCTAGTCCCTAGTACATTATTTTCGGTTGATTGGTATTGGATATTAGAGCGGAATATACATGCCCAATGTCCTCGTTAGATCCCATGTCCACATGTTCACGCCTCTGGAAGAAAGATCGTTACACATCCGAATTTTCATTTTTGTAAATTTAATGTTGCCAACGTCTTCCACTTTCAAGATGGCGACGTTATTCTTGAATTCGACACCATTTTAAAAACGGAAAATTGAACGTTTAGTCCAACTCTCAGCATATTTTGTTCGAAACAATCATGCCCTAAGGCAGATGGATGTCACCGGTTAGTTTCCAAGTCGACGATGGTGACTTTCCAGGTTTTGTTAGTCCACATAGTAGTGTGCGTGCTCGTAGGCCAGTTGAATGTCAAGGGTAAAAGAGACTAATGTGTATCGGGTCTTTATGCCACGCTTATCCCGGATTGGCGAGCCCAGAGAATGGAAGTTATTGTGATGTTAATGGTTTCTGGTGTGTAACACGATTCACTTGTGAGGACCGAGCAGGAGGACTCTATGGGCACGGGAGGACACGTGAGGCGCAGCAGTCCTTTTTCTCATGTCCTCTTGAACCCCCCATCTTAACATATTATTGTTATATATTGATCTGACTTCAAGTGTATTTTCAACATTTTCAGCACCGGCCAGTTTTAGTTCATATTATGAGAATCCAAGTTAAACTGTTTTTTCTAAAATTTTCCATCAAGGTGCAATTTTTCGATAAAATTTTAGATAAGTGTTCAATTTAGGCGTGGGTCTCAGTCGGATAAACGCACCACCTCGCCATTGTGCTTGCTTCTCTATTGAACAGCGTCGTCGGGTTATTTTGAGGGGGTGGGGGAATAAAAGAATGTCCTCGGCCGTGGATCGACCCATTGTTGTTGGCATCGGGGGCAGGGATCGCGGTTTACATTGTGTGCCATGTGTTGACATCCGCCAGGGGAAAATCCGGCGCTTGTGTCGATGGAGGACTCATGGCTGTGTCTGGTGTGATCATCGTTTAACCTCGATTACCATTCAATGTGGAGAGGGGACGGGACGGATTACTCGCATTTGCGCATCCTTAATCCAAAGGGTGGGTAATTGTTGATTACCCATTCAATTGAACTGCATCGTTAAGAATATTCCATGACATGAAAGTGGAGCTCCATATTGATTGGTTTTTATTTTTGTCGCCATTCAAGTCTGTGATTCAACAAATTTCTATCAAATTGAAAATTGAAATGTAGTTTATTTAATGTAATTCGATAGAAGACGCGCACGATTTGGAAATATTGAACAATATATTGCCAAGGCAGGCTGTATATCGTTTGTTTCCGTATGGTGACGTCAGTTAGTGATGTCACCATGAAAAAATTATTATTCGCTACGATTAATGCAATCTGGTTATTTCAAGTTTTCCATTTTGAAATCTTGACGTCAGATACGGTCAATAAGGAGGTGCAGTCTATTGTAAAAACAAAATATTCATAATAAATTTATAATGTCTCCGGGACAGCACCGAATAATAGAGTGTTTTCTTTTATTTTGTTTGAGAGTTTTCGCCGACTCTGGTCGTCTTTTTTCGTCCGGTGCTGTCCTGGAGACAACCCCTATTTCATTATAAATTTATTATGAATTTATTATGAATATTTTATTTTATTATATTTCAAGTACGATCTTGCCTCTTATATTCTTTTATTGTTAAAACATTTGCAAATGTCTTTTTATTATCATACTTAGCAAAGTTGTGTTATAAATTAATTTTGACTCGATAAATTGTGTCACGAATTATAGAAAGTGATTCCATTGTGTGTATGAAATGTTGTTCATAAATATTATAGCTTTGTAGACACTGTGCAAAATGGCTCACCCTCATAGACCTATAAAAAACACTTCCAAAGTGTGCAAACGCAAATGAAGGCCATTAACCAACAACAAACAGACATTTGGTGGACCAGGAATTCCTAAACATCCTGTTGAGCATGTCTGCGCAGTCTGATGGTTTTTTAAATTGGCATGGCGACGATTTATTTGAGGGTCAAGTGTGTTCTCCCACAGTTTATCCTCCGTTCTTATTTATTGAGCACTAACCAGTTAAATTTAGATCACATCTGGCGATAAAAAAACAAATGTCTGATTAAAAATTCCGTAGATATGATGCTGGAGTGCTTTGGTTACGCTCCCCTTTTTTTGTGGGCGCAGTTTGTGTTATTTGGGCTCTTTTTTATTGTTGTTTTTATTAGCCCCGATCGGGCATTCCAATAAATCGAGAGAGTAGGTTTTATGTTCGTCGTGTTCGGGTGAACAACAGTCGCTGAAAAACGGACTTGCTTGACAGAGCTGCAACGAATTATATCGACTGTGGCCGGAACAGAATAGATGGCGCAGCACATGACTCGAGTCAACAAAATTCTTGACTCTGTTTCAAAGTACATCAAGTACCATTTTTATCTGCCAAACATACCTCGATCGCTCCTCGTTTTATTTCATGTGGAGTTTAAACTATAAAAGTTACCATTTTATAGATGGGGCTTATATCCTTAAATCGAACATTATTGATTGAGATTGTCAACAAATTGTATCAGACTCCTGTAGTGACGCATGATATTCGAAAAACATCGATGTATAAACATCGAATAGATGAGAATCCTCTCGATATTTAAGGTAAAAAACATCGATGTTTTATGATATCGATGTTTTCCAATGTTATAATGGTCATCCTAAATTCTTTGAAATGTTTCGGACAGAATGAATTGAACCATTAATTGAAAAACACTCGATATCTTCCTAAAACATCCTAAAACTATCAACATCGAGGTTCACAAATATTATTAAAAATCGATGTTTTTTCAATATTGATCAAAAACGGTGATAAAGATCACCGAAATTCAGATCCACATAGAAAAGTCATTACCAGATTTCGTCAATACAAAATATCGATACTTTTCACAATTCATAACTCGATTAATTTAGTTATCACAAAACCATTGTCTCCAAAAAAGGTTACCACTTACAAGACTTATGGATCCTTGCGAATCCATATATTTTTTTACAATTTTTTTATTACCTTTCTTTATTACCGATCTATATTTTCTAAATTTATTGCAACACAATTATCGGTACCGAAAAACATACAATAGATTATTACAAAATACACTCGATGTTTTTCAACATCGATTAATATCGCGCATTACTAGACTCCACTTGAGCAACTTGGAAAGCGAGTTCTCCGTTACTCAAATTGTAGGATGGGCATTAAAATGGATCGAGAGTCGCATCAAATTTGAAGTAATCACGCACAATGTTTTGAAATCGCTGTTAAAACCAATCCCCGTAAATTTGTTTCCTCAGCGCAGACCAATATCGAAATTAAATGATGGAAATCCGGTAGAAGAATGAATCTCAATGAGGGAGTGGATAGGGGAGAGGACATCTCCGTTCCCCCTCCGGTTCAATAGCGGGCGACCTTTACACTGAAATTCCCTCCTCGCACACAGCCTTATCCGTTAAAGGTTCTTCTCTCTCGATATCCCCCCCCCCCTTCTTCCTATATCCCCCCAACACGTACGCCCAACGCATCAATTCGCAACCTTTTCTGCTATTAATGGATCGGAAATGATGTACGGTTGCGTGTTGCCCGAAAGTACAAACGCGACTCGACACGAGAATACATTATTGCGCTGTGGTTGGGTTGTATGCAGTGTTTCTGTAACACTGTGTGAATGTGTAGATCAGGGGCTCAGGGGGGAAACAGTGGGGATTCTGCCCAGGGAACCACCACCCGAATACCATAATCGTACTCTTTGAGCTAAATTAATTTGATTTCTGAATGTAATTTTTTTTAAAAATCGGAAATCAAATATTCTGTTACTTTGAAGATCATATTTTCAATATTTCGGTCGAATATATTTCATTCATACAGGACTGTTATTGGTACTCTCTATTGGTTTTTCAATTACAATTACAAATTTTACCCGCAGGCAGCCCCCCAAGAGAGGGACCTATGGCTGGGGTCGAAAGACCAGTTGAGGACAGAAATGGGTTTATTTTAAAAGGCTCTGGATTTGAGGATCTGTCAGGCCATTCCACTGTCTACACACTCTAGGGAAATAAGAGTTAAAATATGGTGCAGATGTACATTGAAGCTGGTTCACCATTCTAGTGTGGCCCCTTCTACTTCTATTAGGAGCTGGGCACATAATTTCTCCGATATCAACATTACAATCCCCCTTCAGAATTCTGACCAGCAACCGTAAACTGATCTCCCTCCTACGATCTTCCAGTGTCTCCCATCCCTGTTTTGACAGCATATCTGTGACACTGATAAAAGAACTAATTCTTCTAAATAAATCTACAGCTAACAAATCTCGAAGCTCTTTGTTGAACCATTTCAATTTCCCCTACAAGCCCCACATGGTGAGGATCCCAAATGGAACTGCAGTATTCAAGCAATGAATCAGTTGATTACAGACGTTTCATAAACGAGTTCTTAATGATATTTATCCGACTCGACGTGATTCACACCGTTTAATAGTCTACACTCGGTTAGTACTCGAAATTTTATAAACAGTTAATATTAATTTCAATATCATTTGCAACGTTTTATTATATTTTTAAAAGGTGATCACCTTTAAATAGCATGGCAGTGTAGTTGTTCCGCTTTATTGCTAGCCCAGGGCTTAGGTTTGCTTAAAGAATCCCCTATGAGGGGGTCTCGAATCTCATGTGTGCGTGGGTGTTCTCAGTATATGCGTTCTTACCAATAATGGGTTTGGCCCCCTCCCCCCTTATACATTGCAAATAGCTTTATTCCCTACAGGATTTGCCACCCAAAGTAAAACGATCGGATGGGGTTTTAGGGGGAGAACTGGCTGGTGGCCGTGTGGCTGATGATATGAGGGTGCAGTGTATTGAAAATCGATAAGATTTTTTTGTGGCTGCTAAACGTGAACCGCGAAGAAACCAAATCACCAATATACTGAAATAACCAATCCATTTGGTAATTGTGAAATATGTAATTTATATAAGATTCGACAGCAGTCGATCTACAAAGTTTTTCAAACTTTTCTATTTCACTTTTTCGGTCCGCATCTTTATAGACTTTTCTCGATGTTAAAAATATATCATTCTAGTGTTTTTCTCGATTGTTACGTTTCACTGTTTCCTTCTTTTGCTTATTCTCAGTTTCCCAAAATTTAAATAATAGAAATAAATCTTCCAACAGGGCTATACATTCTCGATGACGAATAAATCACTTGTCTGCAACTTGAGGCCAATCGCTACGACTGTATATGGAGCTCAGATTCTTTGTATAGGCAATAAATATTATTGTTTTCGGGAGTTTTCGTGGAACCCAGTGTACAGCGGTAGATTTCCATTTTTGACATTCTAAAAATGAGGGTAATTCCAACCGCCATTTTCGAGAGCTTTATTTATTTCATTTGATCGCGCTGGGCTCCCCGAATACGAGCCAATTTCCCTAATGTGGAAATGTTCCTATCCACAAAACGGGGGAAATAACTCCGCCAGTTTCGCGTCTAACCTGAAATATAATGGGTATTGTTAGCCTATATATTTCTGAGTCGGCGGACCCACCAAAAAGCTGTTAGCCGTGAGATTCCAGACGTCAGTTTTCTGTCTTCGCGGAGACCTGAGTTATCACCGGTTTATGCATTTTCATCCTTTTTAGAGAAGAGACGGATAACTCGTCATGGCCATACTTGTACGATGGCATGCTCAATATTTTGGGGACTGACGAACATATTCAAAGTGCTTCGTGACTGTTCAATTTCGACTGTTGGCAGCTAGATATGTAAGAATAAATCTCTGTCCTAACACAATAAATACATGTTATGCACGAAGGTTGAACATTATCTGCTATATTTATTGTAATTTATGGTATATGAGTTGTTGTTTATTCCTGCTTCCAAAGTGCATTGGTTGTTCGTTTATTGAAATTTAAAAGATAACTGCGACGAAATATATTCACAATTTTATTAGATAATAATTTTTCCGAGGTTCATCTATGAAGGTGTTTTGCTGATACAATTTGTCAGAAAGAGCTCTTCCTTATTCAAGGATACCAATTATTAATTTTTTAACAACTGTAGGCAACCTTAAGACCAACACTAATGAAACATCAAATCTGGTTCCGAACTACAGTGTAATCTTTAATGAATACAATAATAAAATATTCATAATAAATTCATAATAAATTTATATTGAAATAGGGGTTGTCTACGGGCCAGCACCGGACGAAAATCTTTTAATGAATACAATTTAAACAATACGTAATTAACAGTCTGACTCTCTTACAGTTTTGATAATTTTCTAAGGAAAATAATTTAAAATTAATCAATTTTATCAAGAAGATAATTTTACCAGAAAGATAATTTTATCAGAGAGATAATTTTAAAATGACTCAATTTATTAACCACTATTACAGTTACTCTTACAGTTTTGATAATTTTCTAAGGAAGATAATTTAAAATTAATCAATTTTATCAAGAAGATAATTTTACCAGAAAGATAATTTTATCAAGAAGATAATTTTATCAGAGAGATAATTTTAAAATGACTCAATTTATTAACAACTATTTTATTGAATTTATTTTAAACAGTACGTAATTAATAGTTGGATTCTCTTACAGTTTTGATAATTTTCTAAGGAAGATAATTTAAAATTAATCAATTTTATCAGAAAGATAATTTCATTAGAGAGATAATTTTATCAGAAAGATAATTTTAAAAATGAATCAATTTATTAGCAACTACTATATATTCCTTGAAACGGGTTCGCTTTGTGCTCAGAATATACATTATTTTTGTTCTTGTTGGACTACATCTCCAATATTAATGGCATCACGAACATGTACACACACACTGAATTTGGAACTCATAAAATATTCATAAAATATATATACTCTGGATCTTGGGCTTCGCTGCACGCTTAGACTATTTGTTCGGCGTGTAATGCACCAGGCAGGTATTACATGCAAACGTAGGTCACACACACACACACACACACTAAGGGAAAAACGTCCTCTCACTGAGTGCTGGAGAATTTCGGTCCATTCAGGCGAAGCAAATTTGATTAACTGCGACCTTTTCACGTTTCTAGTGAGGTGCTGACAATGACAGAGGGCACCTTTTCCCCCCGCAGCCCCCTTGTATGCATTTGTCGTGGCCACTTAGTCGTCAAAGGTGCAACGTGTGAGGAAACTACTCACAATTGCTAGACGCACCCTGCCAAAGGCGAGGGAATTTGATGCTTTGAAAACGGCCGGCCTTGTCCGGATACGTTACAGAACCAGTAAAATTGCTTGTGAAACCTCATTTTTCAAGTTTCTTGTATCCAATAGGAAGAACATTTTTTTTGCTGTAACTCGTCCATCCTCGTGAAATGATGTGTCACCTTTACACTTTACACCTTAGCTCATGGATTCTACTGAATTTCGATTATGAAAATTCAACAGAGGAATTTCCTTACCAAAGTCGCAGCCTATTGTGTGGTATTGAAGAGATTAGTGATTGAATGTCACATTAGTACGTCAATTTGACGAATTTATTGGCCAGGATCATCAGACTGTGTTTATCCGAATACTGGGGAAGGCTAGTCATTGCAATGTCGAAATGCTCCTTTGGCTCAATTTATTCGTTTGTCTGGATATTTCTTTTGTTACAGTACAAAAAATGTACTCTTGTGAGGAGAGGATTTGTGTAATGGTTTGCTCGGTAATTTATTCTGTATCACCTTTATCTGTATCAGCTTCAACATCAGAGCCACATTCAGGACGCTTTCGGTTTTTGGTGTCAAGAATATCTTTCCTCTTAGATTTTTTCTGTCTGACTTCTGAGATATTATAGTATCTCACAAAACCACAGCTTAAAATAATTTTGTCTCGATAGTCATCCAGTCGGATGCATAAAGTCAACAAATAGTCCCTGAATTGAGCTTTTCCTTATTTAAATTAGTGTAAATTGGGCTTGCATTTCCGGCAGAAGATTTTAAAAGATTTCTTGTCAGAAACCAATACACAGACTTTAGGTCGCTTTTGAAGAAATATACATTCAAGTCTTTGGAGGATGAAAACACGTTTACACGAATTTAGAAATACATGAAACTAGCAAAGGTGCTAACTGCTAATGAAGATAAAACTAAATTGCAACTGCAAAGGAGGCTATTGTTTCAAATAAAATTCTAACCCAATACATCAGATAGATTAATTTGTCCAATTTGCTTTCTCGGTGAGAATTTATTTCGGTGAACTTAAAACATGTTATGTGAATGTAGAAAACTGTTTCAAAGTTTGAATTCCTCAGTTTCCACTCGCGATCAAAAGACAAGTCCACCTTATGAATTTTGTTACCGAGATGATGATGAACATCGGAGGGCATTCTTCAGAAGTTGGACTTGTGGATGGCTGGACAACGTAACATTGTAAAAGGTCCATAGTATGAATTCCTTCCCCCTTGACGTACGGTTGGCAGGGGAGATGAGTAGATGCCGACGTCGAGTGCAGATTCCAGTTCAACTCTGCTCGTAATTGACTGAAATTCATGTAGCGTGTAAACGTTTACATGAATTGATAATTTCTCGCTGCAAACGCAAGCAGACAGGCGCATTAAATCGTCTACGTTTTCCGGCTACCGTTTTATGTACAGCTTGTGTACAGTACATGTACATGTATATTGGTATATCCATATCCATACACTGTTTGCACAGAGAGTGTCGGTAAAGCCAGTTGTGATTTTTCATTTCCGCGTAGGGAAGACTAGATCGGATTATCTTTGGCGAAATCTTAAAACGGACCGCCAACCTTTCTCAACGTCGGCACACATGCGATACATAAAAGAGGAAACTAATTGTTGACTGAAGAACGTTTGAATAGAAATGAAATAAAAATTATCACTTTCATCTTAATTCAGCGTGGCTTTTCTTACTCTCTTTGCTAATCAATGTTTCTAAGGAAACTTTTCATTTCATTGGACGCAAAATGTAAAGTGCTTGAAAATGAATTGCTGTATTTCAAACATTAATTTCATACTTTGTTTTTGTTTATTTTCTAGGTAAGTGTCTCAATTTTACATCAATCGCTAAAAATTGTTGGATTACCTTCAACTTGATGGTAAGTGAGAAATCCCATGAACCTAATTGAGAACGACAAATTATTAATTGCCCTGCGTGCACAAATTTTTATACAGCTGCAATTTCTGTAAAGATTTGTAAAGTGGTAACGACAGATTAGTTTCTGTGCAATTTTCTCCATTATATCGATACAAAGAAGAATTATTTGATAGGTATGATATTAAGTTATTTAATCATCTTGGGAATAGATGTTCTTTTGACCCACATCGCTGCACAGAAGTCAGATAATCTAGAGCTGAAAACAAAGATTTCTTTTTGTGTTATTCATAATCTCATTTTGTACGCTCCCGAGGCCAATTCACTGCGAATAACTTTTCATTAGCAGTAAATAAGAGAAGCAGGCAAATTCCCCATTGGCTATAGAAGTTACTGATGTTTACGTGCGTGACAATTTATAGCCGGCTTTGACTTACTTAGGTGTAGACTGTTAAGCACCCCAGGCGACTTGAGCAACCCGATTACACGGTTAGCGTTGCGTTTCTTAATTAAGTTCTGCATAAAAGCTTTGCCCAGGTTTTATTTTTACGGATTACGTTTTGCAGTTCTGTGGTGTTTTTGCGAGGTAGATCTGGAAACGTCTAGTACACGTAATTCGTCTTAACTACGTCATAGATTATCACCTGGCTAGTTACTCTTAATAAAAACGTGTCGCTAAAATTTTCTTCAATACATGCGTCTAACTTTAATAGGTTTCTTATGCTTGAACTTATGCTTATGGTTTATGCTTATGGTTTCTTATGCTTTTTTTTATTTCTTATGGTTTTTTATGTTTAAACTTGTATATTTATTACATTTCGAAATTCTCAAATCCTAACAATTTATACATTCCCTCTCTTGGTGATCTAGTGGATAGTGTGTTCTGTTCTTCAGTTCTTTGTTTTAGTAAAAGTATATTTATTATTAATCCTTTATTATAAAACAAAGAATTGGATTTTGGTGTTCGGAGCAAAATTTCAGAACGGCTCAATGAAATCGCATAAAAATTA
>JAQGBY010006030.1:0-13707 GCA_034698785.1 Mycogona germanica
TTAATGTAAAACGATTTAAGATCTTTGCTTGGAGTCTTAAATTAAATAATTGGACAGTAATAGGGAAGAGGTCTCTTCAATAAACAATAAATTACATTCTCGTACAACAATGGTTTATTTCCAAGCAAATGTTAATTATAACCATGGTGCTCATTCTTTCCCATGAAATTAAGAATTTTACTCTATCATCGATTTGATAATCCCAGTGCAAGGAGAAATGAATATTTGCTATATGAATAATCAAGTGTGCTACTGATAATTCAAAGCAAGCTTATATTTTGATATACAAATTACAGGACACGGGATATTCTCACCCCCAACACTTTGCTAGGAAATAGTGACGTTTTCAAGCAACAACAGTTTGAAGACGTAAAATCGCTGAGGCAGCGTATTTCGGTGGTGAATGGGGGGGGGGGAGGGAGGAGGAGTGGTGGATGAGGTTTCACTATTCGTTTAACAACACTATATCGTTTGTTAAACGTTGCGGCATATCATTTCTTGTCGCAGATCTTTGCCTATTCTCGGTGAGGCAACGAGAAAGAGAGAGAGAGCTAGTCCACGATTCGTAATAGCGGCGCGACGAATGGCAAGCCACGTGATCACAATATTAAAAACATGTTGACCCAGCTAGGATCGAGGGGTGGTATATACATGTACACGATATATGGGTTTCTCTCTCTCTCTCTCTCGGTCTCTCTGGCTGACATGTATCGGGTGCCACTCTCTCTCGTTCTCTCTCGCATTGCAGTCGGCAAATAGAGAAATCAATAGAATCTCTCGTTTCTCTGTGCGTTTGCGGAACCTGCAGCCCCCAATATCTATAGTCGTTCGAGGTCGGCCCGGCCTGATATGCGGCCTTCCGAGCTCCGCCAGAATCGCTTGTGTCAACAGGATTAGTTTTTCGCCGTCCATTTTTCATTCACTGCGCAAGCGGACTGTTGGTGGTGGGGGAGGAGGAGGATGAGGAGAAGGGGGACAAAGAGATTCAATAATGGTAGAGGGAAGATTGGGGATCTGCATTCGTTATCGTGAAAGCGCACGACCACCTTATAATAATAATATTATACTCTCTACTGGGATACCATATACACCTGTGTGCACTTGCACAGCGAGCTCCGCTATCCACTTGTCATGAGATGCGACGCCGGGCGCACGCTGAAGTCTAGGCGGCTTGAATACTCACCGATTGCCGGACTTTCAAAAGATCTGTTAACTTTATGAAAATGATAGTATTGAGCTATCATGTTGTTTTGTTGGATTGTTTCAATTTAATAAGGCGAGGGAATGAGGTCTGTGAAGTTAGAGCCAGATAATGATTACATTATCTACCACTAAAGTTCTAACCACCAATTGTGGTAACTCCGAATGAGCACTTTACAATTACAATATGTACCCACAGGCAGCCCCGGGCGGGGGTCGAACGACCAGTTAAGTACAAAGGTGTGGTTGTCCTATCCTAACAGACTTTTGACTTGAGACTCGTTAAGGCTGTTCCACTGTCGACACTTGTTGTCGACAGTTGAAGTAAGAATCACAACGACAATGCAGCTCTTGAACCGTTTTAGTGTGTCCCATTCTTCTACCCTAGTAGGCGCCTGTCTCACAATTTCCCCAATTTTGACATTACAATCCCTCTTCAGAATACAATATTGGTCGCTTTTCTACGATCCTCTAACGATTCTCATCCCAATATTGACAACATATCCGTCACACTATCCACTCGACCAAATCTACCGCTAAAAAATCTAGCAGCCCTTCTTTGGACCATCTCAATGTTACCTATATATGATGCATGGTAACATTGTGCATGGTGAGGATTCCAAACGGAGCTACAGTATTCGAACAAAGGTCTGACCAAAGAAAAGTAGGCCACTGACTTAACGTTACTTGGACACCACTTTGGATAGCATTTGCTGCATCGGTCATCTTTAATATTTGGTTTTTCTATATTAGTTTAGGAGTCATTTGCAGACTGCACTGCATTGTTCGAAATGATAAGCGAAATTCCTCGTCTCCATAATGTTTCCCGAGATCGAATATTTCTGGATTGTTCTCAGTTGCGTCCGACAGACGGCGCCTCTCAGTGCCACGATGGACTGAACCGTGCGGATTGTGAAGTTGCGCATTTAGACGGCTTCCGCCATATTGTACTTTGGGCATTGATGGCAGCGTCACTCGATGCATTTGCGTCCGAAGCAAAGTTGTGTGTCGGAGAAAGAAAACGAAAACACGTCTGCGTTTATTGTGTCGAGTCTCTTTTTTAAAGGAGCGCGGACTTTGTCCTCCCAGGTGGATTTGGAAGGCACAGTATACACCTGTATATAAGTGAAAGAAATGTACGTATAACTGATGGAGAAAGAAGGGTAGAAAAAATACTCTGCCTTTCTCTCCTCCTCTAAACATCTTGTATTTCTTGTACACTGGTAAAAAAGGCTTTCGTGACCAGTCAAAAAAGGTCTTCAATCTATATCCAATACTAACGACCTGAATGTCATCGAGGCAGGTACTCATTGGATAGATTTATAGAAAAGCTATGGTGGATTCGTACAGGATTTGGTCATGTACTTAGAGGTGTCAACCATAATGGGTAGGAGTTTCAATCTCGACACTAAATGCAATATCTTGAGCAAGATTCATAGTCTTTGTACGTGCGCATTAGACTGTCTAACTTCTTTAGCACCATTTATCCGAATTAGAATGCGTTTCCTTTTCTTACATCTGAAATTCTGAATAATTGAGATGACCATTATTTTGGTAAGTTAAACATTTTCACTCAAATTTAACACATAAAAATAAATACATGTGTATCACATATCCACCAACACGAAGATTTTTGTGCTGTGTTAATCTAGTTCTCACATTAGATAACTTAACCGGCGAAGGGAGTTTTTTTTTCTCTAAAAAGACGAAGCACACCAACTGCTGGCTTTAATGGCTACTGAGACAATTTACAGGGTCTAGCCAGTGAGGCCGGTCTTCAGTGGGGACTAATTTAGCGCAAATGGATGGGCCATTACCACCGGCACCTTGCTTCCGGTTGTTCATGACTATTCTCCAGTGCCACCAAATTACTCAATTCGAATTCGAAGTCAGCCGCGCCACCCTCACCCCGTATCGCTTTAAACTAGAGGGCGCTGTTAAAACGTTCATCGCAATGTTTGACCCGACTGAACTTATTTACGGTTCAGGCATTTTCAGTCTTGTTTCTTGTACATTGTGGTGTCTAAGAAGTAAGTCTCCATGCATATCAATAGTACTAATGCCAGATTCCCTATGCATGGTGACATGCAATTTATACAACATGCAATTTTTCAGTTCATGCAAAAAATAATAATAAATTCAATAGATGCCGAAAGATAATCTGAAACTTAAAATTAGCTACTACAGAGTATCAACGCTCCTTCAAAATGCTGGTTCTGTTTAAATCCATTTTAGTTGCAGTTGAAAGTTTTCGATCGCTTTAACATGGTAAGAATTAGTATACTATTTCACCGTACGTAATTCATCCTGTTCCGACTAAAAATCTGGCATTGTCAATGCCGATCAACATCCGTCAGATGTTGCGTTGCACCGAACAAATCATCCGGAATAAAATATTCGCTCGTGTCTGGCCTTCGGGGGGCCTCGTAACCCCGAGCAGCGTGTGTGTGATAGGTAAAGCACACAAGAGAACAGCTGCGGATTTCGACTTTTTTTTTGTGAACCGATGTTGTTTGTCGGTATTTATTGCTTCTCCATATACATGTATATATTGCGTAGCAGTCAAATACGAGTCTCTCTCACCAAACCCCCCCCATACCCTGGACGTAAATTTTGTTCAGCGGAAACAATTCGGAGTCTTTGGCGGAGTCGCTGTATTTCCATCTTGCCCTTTCATACAATTTCGTTTAATGGAGGCTTTACGTCATAGCCCTCCTGTGTAGCTAGGCAGTCCACTAAGCCATCGAAATCAAATTCGACCTTACGATTGCAACTCCAGTGTGGACTCTGGTGGAGTTACACCGAATCATTTGGGTCTTCTCAATATATCTAATAAGTAATTGATGATCGGAGAACTATCGCCCAGCCTCCATAGGTGCATTGTAAATAGGTGCACGAAAATTGGAGCCTGCCTTCACTTCCCAAACAACAAATTGTTAATAATTTGCTAGTAATAAGTTTGCGATTAGTTTGTAATTTTAGTTGTTATTCTACGATATCAGAGGTAGGTGAACAATACATTATAGAAAAATAATCGAGCCCGCTAAATGCAATATTACTAACAAACTTGTGAAACAATTTGTCATTGGATAGTGTATTTCAGGTTTCTATTGTGGCCTCATGTAAACACTACTCGTGTGTCTATGGGAGCAACTGTAATTTGTGAAACCTACAACCCTAAGCCCGACCCGAGTAATTTTCGTGAAAGCAAATTAAGATTCTACACAAACATACATTAAAAAGGAGTAATTAGAGAAGTTTCGGTTTGCAACTCCGCTAATTAGCTTGCATATTAAAAATAATAGCTTTCTCGCGCTGCCTTATTTATTGGGAGAACTCGAAAATTAAAAAAAAAAACATTTTCGCTTCACATTCGCGAAAAGACGATTTGCACCAGACTTTAATAACGCGCGAAAAACAGATGGCTTACACTGGTGCACCCAAAATACCGTTAAAGGGGAAGTCGCTTATTAATTCTCATCTTGGTGTCTAGCTAGCTCAATTTATCCGTAATAAAATGGACTCAGTGTCTCTAGTCCTGGAATCTAGCGTGTTTTTGTGATTATGTATATTATGTTTTTGTGTATTACAACATATAATTAACTTTAAATACCCGTTGATCATTAGTTCAATGTTTCAAGTTCTCTAAGGCACATTCTGAATTATGTTGGAAAAGTCTTACAAAGCCTGACTTGCACCATTCGATCTGCATTCCAATTCGAATTCCAAAAAACTAGCTTTGATCTCGAAGCTATTGTAGAATTTTGCTCAATCGTGATTTGCCAATTCTCAAGCAACCGGCAACGTGAATAGACATTTTTTTTCTGTTCAGGACAGGCCTGACTAGATACGGAGGCCAGTGAATGTATTATGATTCCGCGAGACGCCAACAGGGCCATTCATCTAGTATATATATACAGGTGAATTGAGAGCGAGCCTTGGGTAGCTTTGCTCGGAGGAAATAAAATGGACGGCCGTTTCGCGGGCGAAGGCTGAATGCGAGAGTGAAAGAGAGAGTGAGAAGAGATTTACGGTCGGGCACAAAACTGCGCTCTAATCTGTTATTTGTTTCTTCACCTCGTATATATCGGTCTCCGCATTAGTAAGCTGTAGTTAACGTGAAAATATGCCGTATTTCTTGTCGTGGAAAGCCCGAGAGCTCGTCCGGGGGAGGGCCGTCGATGAGCAGCGCGCGGCAGACCCAGACGCCGCCGTCGGCTACTCGGAGCTCGGTTTCCCGCACAGGACGATGTCGTGCGGGTGATGCAACGGGGTCCACAGCCACTTAAACTAGAAGGCCGCGCGACTGAATACATGTTCGAATTTTGTTATTAAAAAAAGCTACAGAGGTTCAAGAAAGGTTAAGAGGTGTCGAGTGGTAGCGCGTTCGCCTCGCAAAAAGCCCGTGATCGCGGTTTCGATTCCGGTCGGAATTTTTCGGGCGACAGAAACTCCTCCACGCGCCTTCTTTCGGAATAGAAGTAAAAATCATGACCCGTACCTATACGATATCGGGACGTTGAAGATCCCTTTTCTAGGCAGCCTGGCTTAGGCAAAATTTCCAGGTCGCTCACCAGGTTTTGAGATGTAATCCTTGGTAAACCACCTTAACAAATATTTTTTTTTCAAGAAAGGCTGATTCATTGACCTGAATACATTCCGACCTGACCTGATATCATCATTGGTCATGACAATCAAAAATACGAGTAGAAAATGTTGACAACAGTATTCAAGAAATTCTACTTAGAAATCCCGTATCCACGATCAATTCGTGAAATGACGAATTTTTAACGAAACAGTTCTATTTCCCCCTCCCCCTTCAAGATAAAGTCTGCTTATGGTGTCTCAGCCCTCACTGCATGTTTGTAAAGCCAACAACATGCGCATCCTTTAGTTGATGCTGCAAAATTAACCGCTTATACATTTTTCACAACATTCTTAAAATACCAAAGCGAGTCGTAAATCCAAAATTTCATTGGCGTTCCGCTCATATTCCTGTAAATTATTGATGCTTACATCCTAGACATGCGCGTTGAGCCTCGGCCTTGTAATCAAATGGGCCGTGGATGTTCCATCCCCCGTTCCTCCCGCCAGATGTTTCCAGTAGACAGCATATGCCCCGTTTCCCAGATCATATGCTCACGGTTGTTGATTCGTTCTGTCAGCGTGTCAGCAAAGAGGAATAACTCTCTCTCTCTCTCGCTCTCTTATTTTGATGTCACCCAGTGCCGGAGCTCACCATTACATGAATATTACTTTCGAATGAGCGCTGCCCTATGTCTTCCGGTGCTTGCTTAATGGTAATACAGTATTTGAGTATATGGCTCTTCGTGAGACACGATCGCGAACCGAGCTTGGGTTGGGCATTGAAAATCCAAGTGACTGACTCGTCACGAGCACATTAATATGAAATCTATATCTCTGTCAAACTAGTTTAAACAGGCTGTAGTTGATGATAACCTAACCGAACAGAAGAACGGGTGAAGCTGTCATCGATTTGGAGAAACTACTTATTATGACAAATTTTATTCAAATTTAAATTTGTAACTATTCGTAGAGTTGAGATTTATTTCAGCTATATTTTCTTTTTACTAACCAATTAATCGTTACAATATACCTGTAAATTATGTCAAATTTGCATTCCAAGTTTCCATTCCATTAAATTAAAATTTTTAATATTTTGGAAGTATCAATCTGTGCGCGAAATATTTTAAGAAATATGTAATACATAATAACAAATGTAAAAATTTGCAGTGTTTATTAGATTAAACTCATTTGTTCTTGGTGATATTCTGTTGAACATTATGTTTGAGCATTTCATCAATTAAAAACTGTAACGTATATTATTTTTAAAAATTTGCAATCATTCGTGGTTTATGATATTTTATATCTTTCTCGTAATATTTGAAGGAGGTTTGTGGGTCTCTGGCGGATGAGTGCACTCATTGTTATGTTAAGAGTAAATAGCCTTATAAACGTGTGCAGTGTACAGTATTTGTCTCCTAGGAGTTCTTACCGGTTACTATCACAATTACGATGTTTACCCATGAGCAGACTGTGTAGCGAGGAACCACAACGAAACGGAAGAGGGAGGAACAACGACGGACAATAAGCCGGTCTTAGTTAAAAAGCCCCCGTACAGCGCTGGAGCAAATAACTCTTTCAGACAGCTCCGTTTGTTTAGCCACGCTGATGCCATAATGTACACATTATCATTTGACCTGTCAACTATTTGTTAATTGGGCCTTTTCAAAACAGATTTCGATGGATACTCTTTCTGTAGGAACACAACCAATGACTTTCGATTTAGGTTCCAAGATGCGCGACATACTCGTTCATATTATATCTGATTTACGGTCTATTTCGTTGTTAACAATTGTTTAACTAGCATTTGTAGAATTTGTTAATTTTTTACACCTCTTAAGAGTGCTCTGTTTAAGGCCAGATCCACTCTCTCTGGGTAATCAATATTCGAGATTCACACTATCTCTAGATGGAGCTAACACGCTAACGTTCCACGTCGTAAGGCGACAAATGAAAAGACCAAAAACTAATTACCTTCACCGTAAAAAATAAATAACCGAAAGAAAAAAAGATGCCAATAAAAATCACCTTTCAAAAGAACTGAAGTTTTCATTGTGTGTCACAAGCACTTCACTGAAAGCTAGCAATTTGTTTGACAGGTCACCACTTGTGGCAGATTTTTTCGGATACCTTATACAGATAGGCAAATAATTTATTGTATTGCAATGATTATGGTGCAAACAGATAAATCTCCCAAGCTCCTAACCTCAACAGCAGAGGTGATCGTCATTTGTTTAATTCGTCCCTAAATTGCGTGAGGGGGGGACCTCAAAACATTGTCATTGGACCGATGATTCCTAATGAGAGTGGCTGAGACGCTGCCGGCGTTTTAGTCTTCCCGGTCGTCTTGGCTACAATTCTTCGAAGATTAGACGGTCGCTATGGTGAGAAGAACTAAGAACTCGCTCAACGTAAGACAAGCTATCTGCCTCAGTCATCTCCTACTCAGATGGGGATTGGAGTTGTTCCTCGCAATGTTGGAGTGCAATCGAGTCCATCTATCCCGCATACCGTTTAGAGCTCTGATGTAATATTTCTAAGCCGCTTGTCCGAAATCCTATTGCAACTACTTAAACCGATGAATGTTGTTCGCGGAATTCGGTACTAGAATTAATAGAGTTCGAAATTCTGTGAATACTAAACTTAAATTTCGTAACATGTTTGCTTTTTAAAACTTTTAATTCACAGAAGGCATAAGGCACCATTTATATTTTAGCCTTTTATTTTAAATAGCATCAATTTACTTAATAAGAACTTGCAAATAAAATAGTTTCATCAGAATTGTAAATATTGCTTCAACCAGACTCGGCACATGTATAAAATACATTAGATGCAGTTGGTCATAAAGTCACCAAGCATCATAATTATACTCGTCGCTTTTGTAGCTTCATAAAGACCATCGGATAACCATCTAATATGTCTGAGGTCCAGACCTTGAAGCCTAGGTAAAATGTCCAGACTGTTCTTTGCTCGAGGCTTCCATCACAGATCGGGGCTGCAGATGTCCACCCATGAGGGTTATGCACGCCAGAGAGATGGCCAAGGAGACGAGCGAAGTGACCATCGATCCAAATGGGGAGGAGCAGGAGGGGAGGTGGACATAATCGGGATCGTACGGGGGTGGGCTAGGGGTCATCACCCCTCACCCCTCAATCCATATCGTCGGAGTCCAGCGCCAATCTATATATACAGGGGGGTCCTAAATTTGACCACCCCTTTCTATGGCTTACTTCGTCCTCATCCCCATCTATCCATTACTCCACCCCACCCCCAATCCTCTGATTCGGACTCTAAGGATTATGCAATCGATTTTCCGGTGCTCTCCTGCGCTCGCCATTCATATGTTCTACGGCTTCCATTTCTTCGTATTTGGCTGTCTGTCTCTTATCTCTTCCATAAAACCTCGCCGTGTTTCTAATGAAGCTGTCTACCCCCCACAGCCTCGTTACTTCTCTTGGAGGGAACTCTGTAAAAGTCTGAGCAACCCACATGAAGACGTTGCTCGTAAAGTCTCAATGGTCATGCTTTTAGGAGACATCCTTTGGAAAGTGCTTTGCAAGTGAAACGCTTTACTTTTGCCTAAAAAATGAGAAAATGTGTATCACAATCTTGGTTTTTATCTTTTTGATTAGAAGAAAAAAAATTCGGTAGAAATCGGATATCAGTTTCCAATTCACCAAACTGTTCGTGCTTCCAAGAATTAATATAGGGTCTTTTTGGAGATTTTTTTTGGAGATTTTTGGAGATGTATATTTTCTTTACATTTCATCCTCTGGCAAGCAAGCATTAGTAACAATAATCTTTATTTTTAACCATAAAATCGTTTTTGACTAGGCACAGAAATATAAAATAATAATAATATTAGTTTATACGACTCGTCGTGGTTTAGCGACTGACTGTGTGGTTCGGCGGTCTCTGGTTCGATTCCCGGCGTGGGCTCTCGATTGTTCGATCCCGGGGTACTGGTGATAATGTGCCCCTCACTAAGCACCGAGAGGGGTACAGAAATTCCTGTTGTAATATACACATCAGTGAATAAAAAATATATATCTATTGTAGTATTTTAAATTATAGTGTACTCGTATTTAAATATATCGATTTTAAGTTTTATTTAAATATTTTATTTGTCGGTAAATGTAAGCCGAGTACGCTGAAGCAGGCCTTTACAAATAGAAATGCCATCAGATTAACATTTTTTTTTACTTCTGGCAGTAGTTCCATTATTGACTGCATTCACTACTCTATGGTATAGCGTTTTGTCCACTTTAAATCTACAGTAGAAGAGCTTTCAGCTGTCATGACATTTACGTCGCACTAGATTTTATTGCTGCACTTATGGTAGTCCAACAATTAAAAATTGCTACATAGAGAGATGCTCATGTGAATCCCTGAAGGTTTGGCGTAGTTATAATAAACAAACTCTTCCGAGAAAACACGGATTCTGCTGAACTCTTTACTATAAGCATCTGTTAGTAATAGCTTTTCGCTATATATTTTGCATGCTCTGGTTATTTGCAGAGAACACCATTGCCTCGCGATATTTGCCAGAATAGAACCAAGTTTCCACATGAAATTGCAAAGTTCATTGAGTTTGGAAGTGGGGCCGGGGAGCGTTGCTCGACCGTACCAAATTCCCAAAAGAGATCGTGTGGAACCGGAGATGCGGTGGCAAAACTGGAAAGCAAAACGCCAGCTGATTTTGAAGGCCTTCGAATTTTCTAGTGGATATGTTGCTGGGTGCGTGCGTCTGTCGCTGACGCGCTCATCGCGGGTCATTCGTTTGAGCTGTCTCGGCCGCGCTGCTCGCCATCCCAAATACAGCGTCAACCAAACAGCTTTATACTCTTATGACCACCTTAGTACAAAATCAAGAGAAAAAAAGAATATAAAATAATATAAATTTCAGAAGGGATAGAAAATTATGGACAAAATCTTTCATTCATTGAATTCCTTAATGATAAAATTTGATTCCTGAAAACTTCACTGGTCATTTACAATTTTTTAGAAAATCAACAATAGAACACTATTTTATATTTTTCTCTAAAGAAATGTCTGTTTTCATCAATAATTCTGAAATTGGTGATTTTGACTGCGGATAATATACATAAATTAATAAATTATCGTCGATTATAATTTCTTCTTGTGTGAGTTGATTCTGCATAACAGATATATCGATTTGAAAATTTGACTCACTTGCACCACTAATTGTTTAAAATGGTGTGTTCACCTGGTCTCGGGAGGAACGTGTGGGACAATAGCGCTCCGTCGCGAATGCTCATTGTCGGCGGCAAAGTAATTAACATTGATTTCAATTCGCGCGCACCGCTATGAAAGTGACGCGCGACTTACTCGGCAATGCATTTTATATTCTTCCTGATCTAGGCCAAATCCGACCACAGATTGTCCGTCGGAGCCGCTAGTTAGCGTTGGTTGCGAATTGGGGGAAGCCAAGCAGCATTTCCCCCCTGTTCGCTTTCCAGAGATTGTGTACGGGTCTGATAGGTTTATGGTGTTCGCTACTCTTATCAAAGCAGTGAACATTGGGGGCGTAGGCGACCGAACACACATTAATATTTCAGCGACGAGTGCTGAAATAGTTTTGAACATTCCCTATTTTCTGTGATACGACGAATGAACTAATTCTCGAATATTTTTGTAATGTTTCTATATTTCTCTTATATTTTCAGGTAAGTTCTACGATGGAAGTCCAACAATGGGAGAAGCGTCGATAAATCGAATATCAAATAGAAATTGTCGCGGTTGAAAATTCTATAGAATGTAAGTGAATCACTGTAATTAGGTCAATGTTATGAGCTAAAAAAAAATCCGTTGCGTGCCCCTGTCTATTGCGCATTCCATTATTCATTGGCAATATAAAATACATAAGAGTTGCCTTCATTTCCAGCAATTGCATTTCTGACAAATATTTTCAAATTTGGAAATGCGCAGATCGACGCTGGCGCCACCTTGTGGTTGTGCGTTGGTGCCGCCAACTATATTGGACGTAGAGCAAGCAAAGTGAAATTGAAACCTCGTAGCCGAAAGTCGAACGGAACTGATGGTTGATCGAGTGTTGGCCGCGATGGCCGTGGCTCGTGACGGCGGCCTAGGCGGCGTGAGGCGGGTAGGAGATGCGGAATGGGACGAGTTGGGGAGGATAGGGGAGGAGAAAGTGTCGTCGACGACGGGGAGTGTCCTTATCGCGACGCCGAGCTTTTATCTGCTCCGAATGCAAATTGCAGCGGGCGTCGGAACACGACACGATAAAATGGCATCTGCATCCAAATGGGCTTTTAATTTCGCCGAGCGATTCCCGACGCTTTTCGATCGCTCGACAGCGCGACTCACTTTTCGGTGCTCGGCGTGGTGACGCGAGATCCAGGCTCGGGCCGATCGGGTCGATCGAGCCGACACCTAGCGGCGAGAACGCAAACACGCGATCTGGTCATTTCGGTTATCAGGATCTCAGTTCTTCTCGGGAGCAATGCTTTTAAAATATGAGCGTTATTGATTTTGGTGACACTTTCAAAACAACTCTAAATTATAAGCAATCTTGTGCTCGCAGTCATCAGGCCCAGCAACTGACTGTGGCTCGGAGGTCCCGAGTTCGATTCCCGGCGCGGGCTCTCGAAAAAAATTTCGATCCCGGGGTACTGGTCGTGGCCCTCGCATAGTGCATAAGCACCATGAGGTGCGTAACGCCTGTAGTGCGATGGACTACAGTTGATTGGTAAAATAAATAATAATAATCGGCTGTCTCATGTGGCCACGACGTGTTCGGCATCGAAATTATTTTTGTTTATTTCATCAACTCAACAACACGAAGATCTGAAATATGTTGGGTTGACCTAAAACTTTGCTTTACCAACGGTCAGCTTAAATTATATTTCGCTGCATTATGCCGTTGATGAATGAGCTAATGAATATCTGCTGTGCATATACTGTATGTAAACGACGTAAAAGACCAACTGTATTACGATATTAAATATTGTGGTCGCAGACATGAAATACAAAAACTTTACAGGAATCTTTTTGTAGTGCTGTATGAAGTTCTTTTTTGGGTGCTGTGAAAAATTCTCTTCCTTTGTTATGTTTTCCACAGCATGTCGAATTAATGAATTCTGAAGCTGCCGTCGCGGCAAATAAAATTTGAACACGAAATCTGTTTTGCTTGAAGATAAAGTGACGCCTGTCAGTTTAAAAGACACTAAATATTCCCACCAGTAATTATTAGCATCCCCAGACGGTATTGCGTAACTTTTATCATTAGGATTCCCGCATTGTTGTAAGTGCTAAACTTCTTGTCATATAAATTTCGAAAGAGTTTACTAATCCATTTGACAAAAGCAACGCAAAATCTAAAATGTTTCGAATTACTACCGCTTGGATCACTTTCAGACTTAATTTTTGTAGACATTTATTATTTGCCTTGGTTCATTGCGTTTCATCAATTTAATATCTTAATTACAAAGACAAATTTGATTTTTTGTAGACAAGAGGAGTTTTCGTATCGTTTTTATTTTGTGGTGGCGTCATACACCGAGTCACATTTTCTTCAGCACTTTTCAACTACGAATGAAAGTTTCCTGAGATGTCTGCGCTGTTTCGCACCAATTCTTCAGTCACCGATCCGCGTTAGTGAATATACAATATATATATACCAGCATCGTCGACAAGAGATAATACTGAAAATGGTGCGAGGATCCCCCTCCGTGTATACGACACGTCGAGCGCGAGAGAGCTGTCTCCAGCGCCGGACATTAAAGCTCGCATGAGCGGCAGATGTATATGCCGTATATACTGTATTGTCGTGATCTTGGTAGTTGTCCAACTGCCAAGACCAATTTGTAGTAAACTGAGAAGTAACAAATGGAATTTTATCTTGGTTTTTACCAGAGAAACATAAAGCAACCAAAGGGCCAC
>JAQGBY010006031.1:0-13707 GCA_034698785.1 Mycogona germanica
CGACGACAAGTGATGCCAGATGGTACAAAAGGCATGGTACGACATGCTATTTTGTCGAATGAAATACTGTATCCTATACAAGTAAATGTAATTCTTATAAACCAACTCACTGGGGGTAAATTGTGACTGTTTCATGATATACACGTAGAACAGGTTGCGTGTTAGTGACTGTATAACCGAATTGTGACGAGAAATTGCAGAGGAGAGCGAGAAAAAAATTAATAGCAAAAAATAAAATCCTCCTGCCCAATAATAGGCAATAAATTATTACGATAATATTCCACTGCCGCCGTCATCATTTATGTAAGCTCGCGTTCCCGATAAAATACTCGTACAGAAATGGTTTAACGGTTGTAACGATCAGAGAAGAACACGGATAAAGTAGTTTCAAAAAATGATCCCCCCTTTCCACTCCTACATCTTGTAATGGGCCCTCCAGCCGGAGCCGATATCGGGTACCGCCTACCCATTCTTCATGACACCCTTCCATTTAGTATACAGTATACCCCTAACGATAAAGTCATGTACCCTATCATACATGACTTCGAGTGTGCTATGCGCGCGGCGCGCACATATAAAATAAATCCCGCTCATAATCGATCAGGGTTTCGCGAACGCAAGGCCATAATCCGAATCCAAAGTGTTGGATGGGAGAAGGAAATAATAAAAAATCTGACGATCACCAACCACGCACATGGTCAATCAACAAACGCGACAGAACGACTAACTACATGTGTAACTAACTATATGCGCAAATACTGATGAAACGTTTCAAAAATATTTTTTGCCGTATTCTAAAATGTAAAGAGTCAGTTGGTAATATATTGGTGAATGGGAAATATTTAATATGGAAAATGTTTCTCAGTCATCGTGCAAGCTTACACATGGCAAGATTTATTTAAAAGCAATTCCAAAGTGAACATATTTTATGAAGGAAAAGCGATTTCACAGAAAGTGGCACTTTGGTACTATTACAATTTTTTTACAATTACAATTAAAAAATGTACCCCCAAGAGAGGGGCATATGGCGGGGGCCAAAAGACCAGTTGGGTACAGAATGGATTTATTTTTAAAAGGCTCTGACAGATTTGAGGCTCTGGCAGATTTGAGGCTCTGACAGACCATTCCACTGTCTACACAATCTAGGGAAATAGGAGATAAAATATGGTTGAGATGTGTATTGAAGCTCGTTCACCATTTTTGTGTGGTTTACTGACAGCATAATCATCAGCCTTTGTTAATTAACGCTGGTGAGGAACTGTGTCAAAGGCCTTGCTAAAATAAAGGAAGACAAAATTTTTTTGAAGGTCATGGGTGAGGAGTTACATTGTAACACGTGTAAGAAAGTCGGCACAACATCGAGAAATCAAGTACCCTAATTCATAAATTATTGGCGATTAATTCAAAATAACATAGCAGTATAGCAGATGAAGTGCACGGTTAGGAATGGTTATTGAACCCCGAACCACATCAATTACCTTTGGCATTTGTGGCGAAAACTACCATCAGCAAAGAAAAAAGGTGCGCCACGATTCGTGTAAATCGAGTGTTGACTGGCGGGCTTCGCTCTGTTCTCGAGCCGGCACGCCGCGCGATAATGACCCGCAAAATTGCTTGCGGAAGTGACGCCAACATCCAAATGCGCCTTGCCGGAAATCCCCCGTAATCTGGGATAGGTAAAGACAAGTCATTTCATTAATTCGAGAGACGCGCGCGCGCCTAGCGTGGCGTGGCGTGGCGCAACGCCGCCCGGCATCGCTAATGCACGACGCCGGTAAACGACATGATGACGACGCCATTGCTGTTCGTAATTAATAGGAGTCACCTAATTGAAGGCGCTGATTTCATTACGACGTGTGGCTATGTATGTTTATCTTCAACCATTTTCTCTCCTTCTCTCTCTATTCCTTAAGGCTCGTGCGGCAATGCATTTGCTGCTACTCACAGTGAAGACTCAATTCAGTGCCTGCAGAAGATATTTTCCTGAGACCCCGTTTATCCCTACCGTAGATTAAAACCCGACCTATCTGCGTCCCCTGTAGCATCCACAGAGCATGGTGCATAAGATGATTACTTTGAATTTTGAATGCTGGGGGGCATAAACGTCTGCCTTTGGACTTTGAACTCAGCCAGTTGATACATAACCCCCATTTTTATGAATTTGATACATTTTTGTGAAAACGATTTAAATAATATCTGAGAAATATGAAACGTTTTGGCAATGATTGTCCGGAGTTCTTCGAAAAATTCGTTGCCAATATTTTCCGGAATATGTGGTAATCGAGATTTTGAAAGAAATGTAAACTGAAAACCACGTCAAAATCGATGAACGTCGAAACTGATTGCAATCAATCCTGATAAAGGCACTAAGTGCATGTGTTTGTTTTGCTCTAATGAAAACAACAGAGAAGTAAAGGGCAAAGGTTACACATGTATAACAAGTGGGCAAAAAGGTCAAGATATCAGTTCGTCGTGCATGTTGTCATCAAAATTGAATGATACATGAATTAGTGATTTTTCTTTTGTGAAATATGGTTTTAATATTTGGACTTTGATTAAATAGAGTTTCAGTCATGTCAACGCCATCCAAATTTATTTTCTGCGGATTATATTATAATGTGTTGAACACATAATCTTATGGTGTCCTGTCACTAGACCACTATACCTTCCAGGTCAAGTGGCTAGCTTCCTACTCATAACTGAAGCATTAAAATAGATTTTTATGTATATCAACTGGTCTCTACTGGTCAAGTAGAGAGTAATAGTCCAAGTAATAACAGAACAAAATACTTTTCAATTATAGACGCAAGCAAACATGGAGCATTTATGTTATGTATTATTATTCATTTACTTGGCATTTGTACTCGGCACACTGTGCGGAGGAAATGAATTTTCTGAAGATGCTCGGGCGGTATTAGATTTGAAGACACGTAAATAAAGTGAGCACTTGGTTCGACGGCTCTTTCTTCCGACTGGGGTGCCAATTTTGGAACAGTTACGGTTCATGTACGTAAACTCGTGGCATCAGGAGGACGCGAGAGTACGTTGGATAAAAAAAGGGTCGGCGGACTTACCGACAGCTTTTATCACTCCAAATAAACGCCCGCGGAAACCGCAAAGACATTTATTACGTATGAACTTCTCGGGAAGAAAAAAAAGCAGAACTGTACGAGAACCATTTATCGTCGTCAGAGTCGAATTCGGGAAAGTCGGATACCGGTACCACCACTGCTGGCACCCGCTGCTGTAATCGAGATAACGTTGCACACCTATTAATGGACGACTGGCTCAGAGACACCATGGACTACAGCCACAAGCAACGAAATATATTTATCAAACCCTAAAGTAGAGATCACCCGCGTAATTAATTGCTAGCCGAGACTAAGGCGTCGTACAGTTGTAGAAACTACTTAGATTTTACGTGACCCATCCATTTTACTACAAGATACTAGTAACAATTGAATCTTTAAAAATTCTGTCGCTAGGAACCGTAAAAGTTGAATTTTTCAAAGGTACTTAATTGACACAAGAGATCGAATCTTAAAAATAGGTCGGTGGATCATTTTATTGAGCTATGAACTAGAATAAGATACAGAGTCGTTTTTCAATTGATGGGGACGCGCCAAATATTAATACGGATCGATCGATGTTCCTTTGTGATCGGCGAACAGTCATAACGTTCTGACCGCTGTCCATGTGGACAGCCTTGAGGGATTATGATGAAACATATATTGACAGCGTGTGAGAAAATAGATAAAATTGATTTCTCTAGCGGTATTTTTCTACAATCATAAATGATAATGTGTTGAACTGGTCAATAGCAATTCATAAAGATCCGAATATAAAATCGGAACATGTTTTCGTACTTAAAGTGCTCTGTCACGTAACATATCACAGCAACCTTAACCTTGCTTACTCAAAAATTGAGTTGCGTCTATCCAATGGAATGCGCTCTTCTGATAAACAAATAAAAAGTGGTTTTATTGTGTTAATGTCGGATCCAACGAAATTGTCCAACAGAGTCTTGCAAACGAAGGACATTTTTTATTTATTTATTGATCCGAGAACTACCACCGTGTTAAAAAACATCAATACATGATGAATGAGGACACGTTTTGATTGATTTAAATAACTCTTATGTTGCAGGCTGAACTGCCCTAACTACTTGTAGATCTGCAAATTCTAAATCACAGATGTTCACTTTATTACCATTAAGTGATTAAACACTTTCTCCTCGGTATCGAGAATTTTACCTTAAAGTGTTTTATTGCGTAATAGGTAAAATAGATTATTAGCAATGTATGCATAAAAAGCAACGAAAAACAACGCCATATTTTTTTAACGTGCCCAATTGGCATATTAGTTCATTGGAATGGATTAATGAATTTTTGAAAAATACAACACAAAAACATTCCACCGTACTCACCAATTATTAAGAGTGTCTGGTTTCTAATGAAGAAAAACGAACACGAGAAAAATGCTTAATTTAGGATCCGCGGTCTGAACTAGAAATTGAATTGACCATTCTCTCATCAAGTATTAATAGATGCACCCCTTTCTCCCACATTCTTCCACCTCCTCTCTTTTCCCCCTACACACATCTGGCAACTCGTTTCCCACCCTACTCACATTTATTTTACGAGTACATAATTACAGAATGTTGCACGATTCGCGTGTTTAACGTCCAATAGATGGTACGACGGGCTGTAAATGCTAGTCTACGCAATTTTTTATGTAACGACACCTTAATTACAACGTGATATATTCTTTTGGCGTCGACTAGGCCTACACACACGATAATCGTATAAGCCTCCTCTCGCTCACTACGTACACGCAAAGCTAGAAAGCGGCTGAAGGATGGGGGGGAGGAAAGGGGGTTATCGACCATGGCTAGCCCTACCCCGTGGCGAAGCCGGGGCGGACTCAGTACGTCAATGTTTTTGATCATCTGGAATTAGATTTGTGGAGGGAGTTGCGGGAACTAGGAAGTATATTCTGGACAGGCTCAAATAAGTAGCTCTAAATAAATCCATTCCTATCGCTTCGAAACTAACGTTTGCAATACGGTGATGTAAGGCGATATTTGTTTATGTACTTTAGTGTCTTCGTTAAATAGGTTCCACACGTTGATGAGATAAATCTTGTCAAATATAATAGTTGTCAATTATATAATGGTCACTCATCACTTAATTGTGCTAAGGGGCCAGAAATGCCACTTCCAATAAATAAACTCGGAGATGAATCTACATTTAAATTCCAAAGATTTTGTAAACGAAATAGCGAATACATTTTCATTGCTCCCACAGAATCACTTGTTTCCCTTGATGTAGTGACCAAAGTCATTTTCTCATGGACTGACTCTACAAACTCTTTAAAATTTAGATACATTATTTTTCTTGAAACCACCAATTGCCAACTGTCCTTAATAACTCGCATAACTGAATTTATATTAAATTGGGAATGCATTGACTACAAAGGTCAAACTTAAAAGGCAAATTCACTGGACTACTCATTGGAAATGGCATTTCTGACCCCTTTATTTTAGTTATATTATAGGCTGTTTTCTCATCATTTACACGACTGAAAAATTATCTTCTGGTTACATCTTTGAACATGATACATAACAATATTACTTTCACAGTCGAAATTATGAAGGATAACGTTACCTTTTCTAGACACGTATGTTTTAATTGATCAGCACCTTCAATATCAGACTTCAGGTTTTCGAAAATCAATTGTTCATTGCTCAACTGACCATTCCCTACGAGGAATGTAATTTTCATGTTCTTCAACACCAAACGTGAATTTATCATTTTGCATAGACTCATGCAATCTCGTTCATCTACATCGTTCCGGTTCGGCGATTAACTTTATGTGCATATCGTTTCAACAACTCAACACCAGCTCAACATTTTCTAAAAATTATAAGGATGGTCTTAGCAAAATCTCGGTGAAACCCCAATAGATCTAGAGGTGCTATGTCGCACGGATAAACTGTACTCGATATTCTAGGTATATGTGAAATTCGTACACACATTGCAATATAACCAATCCTGTATCCCAATCCAATAAACATAACAAAAATCAACTACTTTGTGAGTGGGTGAGTCGGTGAGCCCCTGCCTATATATATACATGCAGCGTCCATGCATTTATTAATGTTGCATGCAAAGAATTCGGCAGACTGCCAAAATTCGAGTCAATTTTTTTCGCTCTCTCGTTTTTGCTGCTTGCCAAACTATCATGCTATTAGGAGATACTTTTCAACATTCATTATCCGTATACATGCGGCAGCGCAATAGAAAGAGATATGATAAAAAAACCTCTCACTGGAACTACGAAATAAATATATAATTAATTACACACGTATTCACTAACATACAGCACCTACAGTTGGAGCTCAGTCGTTTTTATGTGGCCTCTGTGCATGACAGCTATTGGTGCCCACTGGCGGCGTGCCAGAGAAGCATTTTCCAAGTTTAACTTGTGTTCGGTGAACTATCGATGGCACTGCCGATCAAGCGCTCTCAGTACTCCTAGTGTTATCCTGTTCTTAGACGGATGAAGTGCCACTTTAGCGGGGATAAGCTCCTCACTTGTCAAATGAAGATATGTGCCATCTAGTGTAAAGGCGCGGAGCCCATGTATGGCATATCCACGATGTTCGGAAAGATTAAAAATAAAGTGTGTGCTTTATCGATGCGGTATCAAGCATTGCGTTGAAAACCGATTATCGCCTGCAAATTATGTTGGCATCCGACACTCCAAGAATCGAAATTCGAGACTATCAATAAATAATAAAAAAAAGTTGCCTGGGCATTATTTGAGAAATCGGGCAATATTTTTTTAAATAACGCACGCTTTTTATTAGATACAAATATGGACTCTGATAGAAAGTCTTTGTTGCAAAATACAACTTGTATTAAAATTCACCATATAAATAATTATCAAATACATGATTAAACTTGTTCAACAGAATTTCTAAGGATTTATCCAAATGCAAACTCTAATGGGGTTGACTACAGTTGATTGGCAAAAAAATAATTACAAGTAACGGACACTAAGGCTTTAAAATGTTATGTAATTTTATTATTTTAAACACATGCACAGAATATGAAAATAAACATAATGTTTCTTGGGGCCAACAGGCGTCTAAAGCTGTACCCACATCAATCAACCGGCCTACCGATCGCATCACCCATTAACCGCATTTGTGTGATCGATGTGTTGACTACCGTACGTTAATTATACTTTGTATTCAAATTAATAATTTCTAAGCGATCCGAGAACCGAAGTTAGAATTTCAAAGATCATTCTGACTTCTGAGCAGGATAAGAATTATTCTGTCAGAAGCTAGTTAGCCAGTCACAAGAACGGGTAAAAAACGAAAATTATATTCGAATAAATAAATTGTATGCTATGTAGCGTGTCAACTGTTCGACTCGTCGTAACCCAATTGGTTTAGCGACTGACTGTGGCTCAATGGTCCCTGGCTCGATTGCCGTTGCGGACTCTCAAAAATTGTAATATTATATAGGGTAAGAACTTGTTTTTGATCCCTACCATTAGCCCCTTCTGTCAGCTTGCTGGCTGCTAGTTAACTCTAAATATTGTTTTTCTTCAGGGAATTTGAACCCCAAAACAAGCAATATCCACTATGCGCCACCATACCATCCACTTAGGTGGGCCACACTGAAGTCACCGATTCTTTTTACCACTACTAAATTCACGCCAGGGTATGTGTATGTGTGTTAGAGGAAAAAATCTGGTACACGATCGTGACCAATTACAGACGGTTATTGGCGACTGATAGACCGGTAAACAAACATAGTCTATCGTGTTTTTGCCTATTTGTTCGACAAAAGTGAAAAAAAATAAATGCTTTACAGTAAGTATGAGGAGCAAGTGATTTTATTTTGAAAAAGCGGCCACGTTCGACGTACTTAAACTGGCGGTTAGCTTGGACAGCACGGGGGTGCTGCAACATGCGACAATTGCGACTCATTCATTCGCTCTCTCTCTCTCTCACTCGCTTTTACTCTGTGCACGACGAGGCAGCACACGACAGCATTAAGTGGTGCACTAAAACAAACGCACGCCGGCACTAATGGCAAAGCAACGGGCCGATAAGTATTCAATAATCCGACAACCAATTGTAAGGAGAGCGTGTGTGTGTGTGTGTGTGTGTGGTTCTGTTTTACAATCAACGGAGTGCGGGGTGGGGGGAGACTTAACTGTTAACCCGCTTACGATCTCCTCTACGTGGTCGTGGTCAAGAAACCGGATGCACTAGTTCACTTCCTTCATTCGTGAATAGCGATTTTGAAATAAAATAAGATTTGATCAAAAACGTCGTCTAAACAATAAATAAGAAATGTCGAGACGTCTATATTTGATACAAAAGTCACAAGATACCAAAAATATATATCGAAATAATGTATTTTCTTATAAAAGATTTATAAACGATGAATCTGGTGATACAGAGTATTTCGACATTTGAATAAAACTGTACCGGAAGCATGTTCCCCGCGATAAAAGAAATCGTGCAGAAAAACTAGGTTTACGATTCTATGGCATGACATGACAAATCAGGATAAATATATTAAAATGTTAGAAAAGCTTTGGGCTACATAGTTTCGCAAAATGGTGCAATAGTCAACAGACGACAGTGTTGGTTCAGACATAGCGTCAACCTTTACCTTAACAAACATTGCCACGAATAGTCAAAAACAGCATTGGATGTTTTTTGTATAGACTTGTTTGTATAGACTTGTTTGAATTCAACATTGACCTTTACCAACTGGCCATTTGCCTTGATCGTCTATCCATATTTTTTTTGTATTCACTCATTGTCTAAAATGTACATTGTGTACCATGACAACCACATGCAGCCTATCTTGTGACATTGGTGACTCTGTAGAATGGTCTCTATTCCCAGAGCTACTTCGTTCCTAATTCAAACAGGATTACTCCCATTCCACCCGATAATTCTGCACTAACCACGCCACAGAAGTCTGCATGATCTACCATCGCGTACATACTGTGGACAGAATAAAAGCTTTTTTTTACAATATAATGTGCACTTCGCGATACACATATACAATATCTACCTATAAATAAAAAAGCTGCTGGCTTTCGATATTTTCGCAATTATCGTCAAATCTAGACAGGATCTCTACCCATTACCGGCTTGCTGATATAATTTAGAAGTCACCATAATAATGGGACTGGCCTATGTGAAATGATATAATCAATGACTTTGGTTCTGTTTCAGGCCATTTTTTGAAATTTTCGAAAACTTCATGCGGATATAAAATTAACACTTGAACATTTTGTTTATAAATTATATACCGTTGCAAATTTCAGTTACCTTTGTAAATTAATCATTCCTGTATCCTGTACATTTTCTCGGCAAGTACGCCCTTGTTTATAATTCTCCGATATTCTAGCTATAAAACTTAAGTTTGTTCGTGTTTTGAAGAAACTTCAGTGTATCAGACTGTATCCATTTTATAAGATTCGCCGCAATTGTTGTCGCCTTGAACTGTTTATTACTGATAGGTAGTAAAGTCTTCTGGACACCACTATACGTATAAAGGTTGTTTGCTGAACGCGGTTACTTAAAACGTCTTTGTGAACGCCCCGGAACAAAAAGAAGACCTCACTTCAATGACTGAATGCGCGGCTACTTTTAGTAAGCTACTTAAAGCCAAACTGTTTGTGTTCTTCGTTAGACTACAGTAACTCAAGCAATGTCTATAATTTTAGTGCCGCTGAATGCTTTCTAACGTTTTAAGTTTTGAGGACTAAAAAATACGTAGCCTATTGTTCTGTAGGGGGATTAAAAGCATGAGTAGAAAGAGTTTCGGGTTTAGACAACCATCTTATATATTTGACAAGTTAAAAAATATCGACCGCAACGATAAAAAAGTGTAGAAAGAAAAATGCATAATAAACATGTTGACGAGAATTGTGTCATTAATTTTTAATTTCAAGTATATATGTAGTAAAGAAAAATTGGCCAGGCAAAATTATATGACATTCGGAACTCACTATTAACGAAATTGACCATATTTGGCAAGATGTTTTGATACTTTAAAGCTGATAATTTTAAAAACAACGTTTATTTGGAGTATTACTCACCAAGTATTCCTATCCACTCTGAGATGAAAAAGAAAACAAGTTATCCATGTATAAGAAAGCGCATTTTTGTCGTACTCGTCAGGAACGGCGCACAGGAGTCGTCAGAAGAAAAAAACAAGGTCGCAAATAGAGTGTCACGTCGAAAAATAATACAGCAGTTCCGAAAACTCCCAGAACAATCACCACCTCAAAAATTGCTAAATAAATAAATAGAAACCATTAGCGCGTAGCGCTGGGGCTTCCAACCAGCAGTAAAAAAGCGTCCTCGCAAATGAGCAGTCAAGAGACTCGTTCAGTTAAACATTTGATGCGCGGCAGGCATGCTCAGAATTTGGACACAATATATCCTTTCATTTCAACAATGATGACGATATTTTAAAGGTGATGGTACTTCACTCGTACGTTCTGCGTATAACCAAGCTTACTACGTTAATTTATTGTAATAAATCACCAACGTCTGATTACGATTTTAACCAATATGTATCCGACCAATATTTGGAAGAAAATTAAAACTTTCAATCTATTAATTTATTTATCAATACTCTTCTGTTCACCGTTCGGTGGCGCCAGCGTCGTGCACACGTTGTTCAACGGGGACACCGGATATTTCCGAGCGCCTGCCGTTTCTCGCTTTTTAATAATCTCGCCCCCGCCGAAGTTCGATCGATGAGGCCTCGGCTGCACTCACGTAGCCCCCCAACTCCCAGCCACCCCCCGAACACCACTCGCCTAGCTTTGCGTGCGCGACATCATGTGCGAATTTACTAATAAAATTTAGGCGCGGTTTGGAGTGTTGAGCACGCGCCGCACATCGGAAACAGTCACCACGCGTTGGCAAAGCAAGTAAAGGAGGCGCACCAACTGCATATTTTGGACCGGAGCTGTAACAGCCATCGAGGCGCGAAGGCGACAACCAGACGCTAGTGGAGGAGGAGGAGGGGTGGGGTGGGGAGACACGAAAAATGTTTAATATTGAATCAATTTAATTATGGGGGACGCGCGTGTGCAAATTCCTCCCCGTTCCCACACTGTGCCACCACCAGCACCATCACCACCACACACACAAACCGTATATCGACGTTTACAGTCAAAATAATGAGCAAACATAGACTCGGGGGTGCGTGTTTGCGTGCATTTGTCGATCGCTGTGACACATCTCGTGTAAACCCGTGAAAATACAAGGTACGAATGGTGGCGGAAACACGACAAAAAATCAGTGTCAAAAGAGCGGACGGCGAACGCCCGGCTCGACGTGATGGGGAAAGAAATAAGAATGATTAGGAGGTTGGTTAGATGTGCTGACGTTGGCATCACGTGTTTTTCTAAATAGATGGCGTTGTTGCCGTCTACCTTTATTGGTGGCAATTTCTGACGTTCATTATTATTATTCGTATTATTATTTATTTACGTAACATTATTTTTATTCGGTTATTTTCAGGAATTTGACTGTGGACTGCTCATGCGCATGTAAACTCTTGTAAAGCCAATATCCCAGTTATAAAAATAATAATATAGAAGAGGATTGCTTGGACTGCAATCAAGAATCGGCAACAAGATCATCAATAAACTAAATTTACATCTGATCTTCACGAATTTTCTTGACTAACTAAACTCTCGAAAATGTCGAACTGGTCGTTCCCCTTCGCACAGTGCCTAAGCACCATGAGAGGGACATAACGCCTGTAGTGCGGTTGACTACAGTTGATTGGAAACAAAAAAAACTACTATTCCTGAATATCCTAGTTACATACTTACTGTAAGCATGCTTCAAGTTTATTTTTTATTCAAGTATATTTATTTATATTTTGACAATAATCTTTTTTTAAAATGTAGTCACGTCATTTATGAGAGATATTATCACGAGTCATTATTAAGTACAGTTACAATTGAATTTTAACTAAATCTTCTTTTTGAAAAATGACATGAAGTAGTAGAAGACAAACAGAAACACCAAAATTCCTTTCAGGGGGAACAATATTTTATTACCATATCAGGCTCGTATTCATAGCGCCCAAAAGTCAAAGATGAATATTTGAAATTTCAATAAATGGAAGATATTCCACTTAAAACAAGCACCTTCTTATCCCCACGCAACCGTCATACGAAAATGTAGTGTGTGGTACGACCGGGAATATGTTTCGCTTTTGTATAATTTACTAGGAGGCACAGGTTCCACACATTGCACCTGCACTTTATCATCTTCGAAATTTTGAGGTTAAGTAGGTTAGCATATTCCACCGCATTTCCCCATTAAATCAAAACGCACATATGCGAGTGAGATATACGCCTCCACCCGTACCGGTGCATCCGACAGCGAGAACCCGGTCCGGCGTAAAAAGAACATACGTTCCGTAGAGAACCGCACGAAGTGCGATACAGTTGCCGACGCGCCCCGTGTCCCCTCGCGAAAGGACCATTCTTAATAAAAAGCGCATCGTGAAATGTTATTTATTACGAGATTCACCGTAAAAGAAAATTGATGTCCCGAAGTTAGTTCGAAACAAGGCGATGCCACACAAAAATAGGTATTAACGATTTTTCTCTACTACATCAAATCAGGTTTGAAAGGAGACCCGATGCGCCCTGAAAGTAAACTCTTTGCTCATGGAAGATGTGTTATCTAAAGATAACCATTGCTAACCGAATTGCTTCTCAGTTTCTAGAAGAAGATTCAATTTTTTCCCCAAGCGAACTGACTCGACAATTAATTTTATAAGTGGTTTTATTATCTATACGAAATATTTTATATTTTTATTATCTTAATTGAGTAATTTATATGTTCTCACATCTTTTACACGATATATGGTAAATTATAACATCATTAACACTTCATTTTATAAAGCAACATTTCACAATGTACCGACTCTTCGTAACACAGATGGTGAAGCGACGGACTGTGGTTCGGCGGTCCCGGGTTCGATTCCCGGCGCGGGCTCTCGATTGTTCGATCCCGAGGTACTGGTGAAATGTGCCCCTCCACATAGTGATTAAGCACTGAGAGGGATACAGAATCTTCCTGTTGTGATATACAGTTCAGTGAATTAAAAAAAAAGATGTTAAATCAACGGTGAACCTCATTAACACACATTTTTTTAAAGTTGAGAAATTCATCTGAAAATGGTGAATTTGGGACAGGCCGAATGAAGAAGACGAACCGAGTGGCAAACTCGCTTTTATAATAATATTTTAGTATTATTTTAATTAGAACTGGTAATTGCGAAAAATATAGAGTTTCATCAGGGGGCATGCCCGTGTCTGCTTACGTTGGCATTTCCCGCCTGCATTTCGGGAGGCTTTTAGCCAATAAATGCAAAGTGTCTTCAAGGCGTATGTATACACACTGGTAATTCGCGAGAAGTATAGTGTAGAGTGTTGGTAGCTCAATTGGTAGAGCACTGGACCGGAAATCCAGGGATCCGCGGTTCATCTCCCGGTCTCCATGAAACTCTATATTTTTCCCAATTACCAGTTCTAATTAAAATAATACTAAAATATTATTATAAAAGCGAGTTCGCCACTCGGTTCGTCTTCTTCATTCGGCCTGTCCCGAATTCACCATTTCAG